>JAPEVG010000101.1:0-96000 GCA_029747595.1 Trametes cubensis
GGGGGGTTGGACGGAGAAGGAGCGTGAGGGCAGGCGTGACGATTAGCTAATGGCGCAGTATAAATATAAGACGAGCTGGGTCCGCAGGGCACAGACGACGAGGACGTGAAGGGTAGAGGGGTAGGGGTAGGGGCATGGGGGGGCATAAGTAAACAGACGATCGAGAGTGCGAGCGCCATCATCTGTGGCTAGGCGGCGGCGAGTCCGGTGGTGACCCGATAGACCCGTACGAAGGCTCGTCGTTGGGATGCGACGAGTGCTTCTTTCGCCGAAGTGTACGTCCGCAGAGAGAACGACTGCATAAGCGCAGATGGGTTCCGCCTGCGCTTCGGCACCGGCGCGGCTTGGTGTCGNCTCAGACAGATGGCTCTGTATCCGCTGCATCGCGACGCCGTTCTCCTCGGTCGCGAAGTCGAACCCGCGGTTGACGGAACGCAGGCCAGTCGACATGTCCGTCCGGCTCGCGTGGAAAAGATACGGTCTGTGTCGGCCGAGACCGCGTTTCCTCGTGCTGGAGACGCTAACGTTCGCGAGGCCACCATGTCTGTCCTTCGAGAAGTCGTGATTCGGGTCGAGTTTGTGGATGTACCGTGCGCGATCCAGATCGTTCGGCATGAAGGACATCTTGTATGCCTTGGCGAGATAGCGAGGGAGAAGAGACAACAGGACAACCAAGAGGATAGTGAACCAAAACAGGGGCGAGCGGAAGAGATAGTGGTCGTTTCCGTACACGTGTGTTGGGGTCCATCCGGGTGAAATGAGCGAATAAATAGCCTATAGCGAAAATGTGAGCATGCGACACTCTGAAGCATAGCCATGTTAACTCACAGTATATGCCCATACGAGTACAATACCCAGAGCAACGGCAAAGAAGATCCAGCCAGTCCATACATGCGTGTTAAGTCCATTGAATAGATTGGCAGCCGTGACAGCAGAGATGGCAATGTTCTACAGAGATCTGTGTCAGCGCAACTGTTCGCTCTAATTTGCAGTGTCTGATGCTTACGGTCGAGAACTCATACTGAGCTATATCATATCCGTCCGAACGAGCCGAGGTTTGCGTGTAGCTGTACAGGATGAAGAAGAATATGATCACAGACTGGACGCATGGGCGTCAGCAGTGCTCGCAAGATAGATGCTCCCAACAAGACACACCTGACCGATAGCCTCAAAGATGTAGATGAGGAACAGCTTGGTGCCAAAGTACTCGTGGTTCCTGCTGTGACGGTACAGCTCCGGCATCGCCATTAACACATGGTCGTCTACATATGCGCGTGAGCAGGGCACGCTTCAAGCATTTGGCGTTGGACGGGAGGCACTCACCAACTATCCGGTCGAACAGACCAATGCCGATGACGGGTGCAATGGTCCAGAACGTATTCCAGAACAAAATGTACGTGTAATCGAACACACTATCAAGTGCAAGTTCCAGTCAGCCCGGCATTCAAATGCTGCGCCTCTGCGGGCAACACGGGGAGACGACACTCACTATTGACTGCTCCACGAGCAGTAGATCTGGAACCACCACAGCACGCCGATGCAAATCATGTTCTTGTAAAAGAAGTTGACAATCCTGCGCCCCCAAGACCAAAACGAGCATGTCAGCAACCCACAGTCAGCGGAGATACGAATGCATGGGGCACACGCACATATTACCGTTCCGGGCGTAGCACCAGTGTCCGTGGACGAGCAACAGCCGCTTCAGGAACCGGAACTGCGCACACCGACCCACGTCAGCACAAACGTCCAATAGGCTACATGACCCCACACCGGCATCCCACGTCTGCCCGCTGATGGCGGACAGACGGGGACGCGCGCGTGCATTGGGTGTATGCGTGCTGACACGTACCTGCGCGATCGCATAGTCCGACGAGTTGACAGCCTGCAAACCCTCTTCGCCAGAAATACCGACACCGACGTCCGCGGCCTGGATCATGCTGACGTCGTTCGCACCGTCGCCGATCGCGAGCGTCATTGCGCCGACGCCATCCTTGACGAGCTTCACGACGAGCGCCTTCTGGAGCGGGGACACGCGGCAGCAAATGACGCCCTCGCACTGCATCGCAAGGCGCAGCAAAAGATGCTTGTGCTTCTCATCTCCCAGCGCCTGTGTAAACCAAGACTCAAGTCGTCAGTCTCACATCGTCGAACCACAACATAGAACCATAACGTGAAAGATGTGGGAAGATCTAACGATGATGCTGGGAATGTACGCACATATGTCAGAGCCGTGCCATCAATGACGAGCACGAATNCCCCCCGGGCGCTCGCCGTTGTTGTGTCCGACCAGCGAGGACACGCCCGTGTTGACACGCTGCAGGGGATACCCGCCTGTCGCGTTGTCGTCCATGCCAACTTCCGGGTCTTGCATGATACCACTTTCAGGGAAGAAGTCCTCCACGGCCTTGAGCATCTGTCCATACACCGGCGTATGGCCCTCGCCGCCGCCACGGATGATGATGATGTTGTCCTCGCGCCCAATGAGGTTCGTGCTGTGGCCAATCGCTGCAAGACGATAACCCAGTCAGCTTCTCACATCCGAGGACCTTGTGCAACCCAGACAAACGTGCGCGGACGACGTACCGATGGCGGTCTCGAGCTTGTCTCCTGTCAGAACCCAAACCTTGATACCTGCATCCTTGAGGTCCGCAATTGTCTCGGGCACGCCGTCCTGAAGACGATCTTCGATAGCTGTCGCACCGAGGAGAATGAGCCCATGCTCGATTTCCTCCGATACGGCTTCGATCTGTTCCTCGCGGTTATCCAGTGAGACGGTGGCCGCGTGATAACGCTGCGCCCAATCCTCGTACTCGTCCTCTATTCAACCAAATGAGCTCCGAAGATTGACTTGTATGCATGCGAAACGTACCTAGGATGATCTTGTACGCCAAAGTGAGTGTGCGCAGACCCTCGCTGGCAAACTCGGCAAGGTGGTCTTCCGTAGTGCGGACCAGTGCTTCCTGTCCAGGGCTCAGCCTCTCGATGATCACGTTGTCCGCGCCCTTGATGAGCAGGTACACCTTCCCATCTGGCTCGCCATCTTCGCCCAGCTTCCGAATGATCACGCCCATACGCTTACGCGCACTCGTGAAGTCGAGAATGTTGAGCAGCTCGTACCGTTCGTACTTCGAGTCCCGGGAGAATGGCGTCTGAAGGGTGAGCACCTCGCGGTCGCGTCCTCTGAAGACGAAACCAACATCGGCCGCGGCCTGTACGAGGGCGGCTTCGTCTGGGCTCTGTGCCTTGTACTGAATCGCACCAGTGTCAGGGTCGACCGAGACGAGCGCAGTGTGACACAGGGCAAGGACAGTCCAGAAGCCGTTGAGCATACGTCCGTGCCTGTCCTCAGAAGAGCCGGAGACAGCCTGCTGGGCAGCGCCGATATCTGAGAGAAGTGTCGTGTCGTGGAAGTGCGCGAGCACATGTTCAGCCTTCTTGACAGCTCCTGCGGTCAGGGGGTCTGGGATGGCTTCAGTGGAAGAGGAGGACGCGTTCGACTTCTTGGCAGACGGAGGCGAAGAGCTTGTCGAGCGAACGTCCGCCTTCGAGTCATGAAGCACACCGACAGGGGTCACATCGCCCTCGACCTCGTCGCCTTTGTAGACGCGTCCGGCGATGGTGCATTGACGGAACACCATCGCGTTCTGGGTGAGCGTGCCCGTCTTGTCTGAGAAAATGTATTCAATCTGGCCAAGGTCATCCGAGAGGTTCCAGCTGCGCGCAAGAGTCGCCTGTCCAGTTTTCTCGTAGTAGATCTCCCGGTCAAAGTAGATGAAGAGCGCTTGGCAAGTCCGCACGCCCTCGATGGAGATGTACAGAGAAATAGGAATGATGTTCTGGAAGGTAATGAGTGCGAAGATGAACGTGGTGAGCCCGTTGATGTGCACGTTGTCGTCGCCCTGTGTGTCACCGTAGAGCCACGGCGCGCCGAGAGGGAAGTAGTGCTGCTCAAGCACAGCATCCACTATACCGCAAACGGTTGCCATCGCCAAAAGGATGACGAGGTTGATGAAACTGTAAGCGGCGACCAGCATCTCGACAGTCAGCCAAATCGTGTCGTGAGATAGCCCTGAATATGACGTACACTTGGGGGTTCATCTGCCGTTCGACACGGCTGCGTTTACTCGGCGTTACGCCCGAGTTGAGCACGATCTTCGTGTCGGCACCAGTGAATAGCACGACTCCAATGACCCACCGGGTGTTGCGCAGTATCGTACCTCGGAGTAGAACCATATTGTGATCCACAGCGGTTTTCTTGCCGTCAGGGGTTATGACCGCAGCATTGAGCTTGTACAGGTTCGTATCAGGGCGGTCACAGTCGATCCGAAACGCGTTGCGCTTGTCTGAGCACGCGCGGGCAGAGCAGAGATGCGTGAGGGCCGGACAGGCGCTACGGCTCTTGAGATTCGTCTCGCCGTCGAGGTTCTTCGTCTCGACGTACGCGACGTTCTCGTCCTCCGACGTCGCGCAGATGAGCACGTCCGCGGGGAGCGGCTCGTCGTCCATGATTTTGACGAAATCACCTACGCGCAAGTCCTCCCAGATGGTCATCTTCCAGTGAGGCCGGCGGGACGCCCCGTGATGATGGAAGAGGCCGCCAACTTCTTCGATGGGCTCCCCATCGTCGTTCTCAACACCGGCGTCCGTGACTGTTGGCATCTGCTCAAGCTGCGCGCCGTCCGTATTGATGCCTTCTGGGGGAGCACCGTGCTGTCTGAGCTCTACATCGCCCGCGCTGGGGCCCCTCTTCTGCTTCCGCTTGAATGTGGGGACCATCGCCCGGACGAATGTCTTGGACTTTCCGGCCATGGCGTTCTCGTTCCCGAAGTCCCCGCCTGAGAGGACACGCACCTGGGAGTAGTTGACAGCCCGGTCGGACTGGTGACGCTTAATGTCCTCATAGCCGTCCTTGAGTGCGGTGATGGTAATGACGATGATGAGAGGAAGGATGACAAGACCTGCGGAGACGGTAGAGAAGATGGAGAAGAACTGGAGGATGGCAATGACGAGGAAGAAAATGTTCGCTATCCGGCGGAACTGCTCGAGGAGGTTGCGGGGTACGAAAGTGATGACAGTATACTTGGAAGTGATAACTTGATTTGAGCAATATATATGCTCCTTCTTCACACGATGCTTGTGGTCATAGTAGTCCTCGGGCAGGGGCTCGTTGACGAAAACGGTGCGCGGCGGCCCTGGCTCTCTCGACTTTGCGAAGAGAGACTCGACACGGAAGTCGGCGAGCTTATTGCACCAGACCGAGAACTTGGACGGCATTGCCGCAAAGGGGGTCGGGTAGAGAACGCGGCAAGCTCTATGCGAGCAGGCGCAGGACGATGGGAGAGGGAGGGGAGGATGGAGGGAAGAGGAGAGAGGCGGTCAGCTCGGGCCAGACGGTGCGAGAGAGAAGGGTCAGTGTGAGCTCGAGAGGAGGATAAACGGGAGAGCTGACAGGAGCCTATAAGCCGCGCTGTGTCATCATCGCCCGCCCGTCCGATTCCTACCGGCCACGGTTTATTCGCTCACCAATCCTGACCATCTCATACACTGCGCCCCCATCACCTCCATCTTTTACTATTCTTTCCTGACTCGACAGCACCGTCCAGAGAGCCGGCTGCCGACGACCACGCAGTGCGCGACGACGACGACGCCCGTCTGCCCGCCAAAGCCCGCACCCGCAGCCGGTCGACTTGCGCGTCATCGGCCGACCCGATTACGTACCCGATTCGGAGGCGCCCATGACTCTGACCTGGCTGCATTCCCGACCTATCCCCGGTCTCATCTCGTTCGTAACTGCATGCATGCGCAGAACATCGCAATGGGCCAGAGCAACGCGTATGTAGAGAGAAGCCTCGTCGTCGTGGGGGGTCAAGGTCAAGTCGATGCGCTGGCTCGCTTAAATGAACTCTGCCTAATGTACTTCTGGCTCTAAGCAACGCAACCGAAGTGGTGCCTTGAATTATTCAAACCCAACTCACAGATCGTGATCCCCATCTCTGCTTTCCATCCACTCCCTACGACTTTTGGACCGTCCCGACGCTGAGCTGGCCATCTCTCGACCTTTTGCGACGTCGCTCCCAGCCACAGGGCAAACGCCACTCTGGTCAGCCTCAATCTTGAAGATTGCGAGGCACTTCACGATCGAAACCGGATCAGGCTTTTTGCCTTCGTGGAAGGATGCCTTCGTAGAGCATGATGATGCATGGTGCGGGGGTCCGCATTAATATGTCTCGGTCCACGAGCTCTTCATTTCACTTCAAGGGCATTCCGACGTCGTGTCTTTCTTTTTCTTCTTTCTTTGAATCCTCGTTTATTGCCCTGCAGGGCCGGGCCCTACGGTAGGCGATGTAGCGCGTGTAAGTACTGGTGGAAGATCGGGATGGTTCTCTGTCGTATGTACGTCGTGTCTTGTCACGCTCTAAATGTTGGCAAGTCCCCGTTTTTAACAATCTCATATAACTTTGTTCTAGCGTACATCGTGGGTACACCGCGACGTTTACGTAGCCCGGATTCTAAGACGTTGATGGAATCAAGTAGATGCATAAGACACAGGACAGTGTTGATATCTCCATATAATAGAGAATGTAAACCGGCCTTGGCACATGTATACCAAACCCAAGCGAAGATGCTGTACGGTTGCACCGCTGTATAAGCCTAAGTAAGAGGAAGTCACTAAGTCCTTGCATTGACCGCGCCACAAAGGCAGGAGGGATGCTTGGGTTGGAAGGGGTCTAGACCGCGAGATACGTGATCTGATCTGCTACGATCCTCTATCCATTTACGGAAAGTTACCTAATCCAACTATTGTTCCTGGGCCCTGCACTCCAGATGGGGAGCGCGCGTCGGCGAGAAGGCGAGAGGAGGTCCGGACGGCGACGCTCATCACCGTTTTCCTTCCAGTTCTCCTCGTCTCTTTTCCAGTCGGCTTGATTCGTCTCATTTTGCCAGCCTGTACTCGACTCACGACGACGTGCAGCGTACCTCTACGCCTCCGCTCTTTCCTGGACTGATTACCGGGTGCATATCCTAGTCGTTCCTTTCCACCTACTGGGCTCTCTGCGCTGCTCAACATACCCTCCACCTCCGAGCGCGTTCCCCGTTCAGCATACCGGCTTTATAACGCCCAGCCAGGCCCGCTTCGAACTGCTCCGACCGGCTGCCGAGCCGACTGTTCCCTAGTCCCAGGCCCATTACCGATACTTACGTCTGACAGATGTCGGAGACGCAAACAGTTTCGCAGACGATCACTGTCGTGNCCCGTGCTCGACCTCCCCCGCACGAAATCCTCCTCCTCAGACGACTCGTTCGCCGCGCTCATGAACGCCGTCCTCGACTCTGCGCGCTCCTCTGGCTCGCTCGAGTCCAGCGGCGGCACCTCCTCCGCCTCGACCGCCAACAGCACCCCAGATACCACCGCTTCAGACTCCAACACCAGCACCACCAGCACAGGCACCCTCAACAGCGTCCCCTCCCTCGCTGCAAGCGGCCGTACCGCCAGTTCCAGCTCTCGTTCAAGCTCTGCCTCTGCCCCGGCCAGCGGGACCCCCAGCACGAGTACGAGCGCCGCATCGAGCACGACTCCCAGCCCATGCCCGAGTATCCTCCGCTCGTCCTCGTCAAACCTTACCCTACCTTCCCGCACGGGCTCGCCCAGCATAAGTTTCGCCCCTCTACCACAGGTCGAACCCAGGAAACGAGGATCTCCACATCCACTTGGGGTTGCAGCGCGCTCGCGCCTCCTCCGCCATCGTCGCATGCTCCGCGAGCAGGGCCTCCATCCGGATGACGTGCCGTATCCATACGGACCTGGTAGTGGGGTTGGCGGCGGACTGGGTATGGGGGACCCGGATGCAGGAGATGGAGGTCCGTGGATTGAAGACGGGCCTGTGGAGATCCGTGAGGCACAGGCAGGTGTGGATGCGGATGAGGATGCACGAGCGAGGTCGGTGGGGCGGGGTGGGCAGCCACGTTCGAGAGCGACGAGCGATCCGTATGAAGGGGATGCGCTTGTCTCGCTAGGGAGGCTCGTGAAGGGTGCAGGGAAAACGCTGTGGAGGAGCATCTCGATGAAGGACGTGCGGTCGAAAGAGGCTAAGACGTCCGGCTCTGGCTCTGGCTCTGGCTCTGGCTCAGGTGCGGCCGGTACCTCGGAGTCGACGGAAGGGCAAGACGAGCGATCACCATCATCGTCGACGTCCAGCGAGAGGCGAGCGACGTTGCCGCGGAAGACGGAGGTGCACCTCTTCGATGATCCGGAAGCACGGCCGTCCTCCGCGGACGGCGGTGTCTGGGAGGAAGTCGTCGAGGAGGAGTCCTGGAAAAAGTTGCTCTCGCAGCCCCCGCCGTCCTCCTCTGACTCCGTCAAGAGCGAGACGACCCCTCGGACGACCCCTCGGACGTCCATCGAGCCCGTCGCCGACGTCAGGATCAAGAAACGTACAAGTACGGTCGAGGTGTTCGCGGCGCGGATCCGATAGCATCGCCATTCCTCAAGCACACATTCTCTTCTCCCACCTGTCGCCCTATCCTCCTCCGATCTCCTCTCTACGCACTACCCTATACCCCCGACGCCAGCGAACGTACCGCACGCGACGGACTGTACACAAACGCGCACATGGACGCGCACACACGCACACACGCATCAATGCACAAACGCATGACGACCGTCACGGCCTCACGCTCCACGAACCGTCAGGACGCGGATCTATGCATACCACCATCAAGACATAGAAGTGAAATCTGGAAAGATTCGAATATCGAAGATACAGCACGGCCTCACACTACTAATACCGCATTCGGAGCCGAGAGCTGCTGGATAGAACGAAGGGCCTTACCGGGCAGAGATGGAAGAGCGGGGGTTGGGGTGGGAAGATGCAGGAGAGGAGAAGGAGGAGGAGGCGGTTGGGTTCGTAAACTTATTGTGTTTTGATTTTTCTTTCTGCCGCGGGTCGAGAGATCGCGGCTGGGTCGACGTCGTTCCGCTGGCTACCGTAGCATACCACAGAGTAATCGCGTGTCCAATACCCCTTCGTTCGTTCGTAGCACGTCCACTCGCTATCACGCACACACAGTTCTTTAGTCCAATTGATAACGCGTTGGTTCGACGAAAGCCGCAGGATGGCGAATGGATGGATGACTGCGAGGTGATTGCGAAGATACGAGGTTTGCCTCCGGGAAGTATGAACCGGAACGGAGGCCCGCAACGAATATCAGTGGTTGAACGAGTGGTATTCCATGTAGGCCGTCAAAGTATACCGTAGCAGTCCAGCAACTTCCAATGTTCTCCCGGAAGGAACATACTAGCTTGGGCCCGCGCTGCCATCCGGCGTCGTGTCCCCTGACCGTCGCGTCCTGCAGCAGATGTAGAGCGAATCGTAGGCTGCGTGTTGGAAGCGGTTCTTGTCGATCCATGTCGTGTCGAGCTGCAGTAACCGTCGCATCTCATATTCTGGGAAAGGAAATGAGGGGTAAGCATCCACATAAGGCGCGAAGAGCTGAACGGAGAGTGACCTCTTAGTTTTTGCTTGAGTAGTGCACTAGCGTAGCGAGGTATCCCCGGAATGAGTAACTTACGAGGCACGCTACTGAAACAGTGACTCGACGTACGCTTCATGCTCTGGGAAGTCCTCCAGCAGCTCGCGGAGCTCCTGGAGATGGTGCGGCTGCATGCCATCGCGGTCTATCTCGCGCTTCAACGACGCAAGGCGTTTCCGGGCGATCCTGCGCATCGCCGTTCGTCAGCGGTATTCTACTACACGGGAGCGTCCGTGCGGCGAAAAGACTCGGATGCTAGTACATACGGCTCGTTCTTGATCCTCTCTATTCTGTTTTCCGTCTCTTCACACCGCCGGACCGCGTCACGGAGCTGCTTCTTCTCCTTGATGAGGACAGAGACGACTGCCAGCTGAACGTTCGAAGTCAATACTCAGTCCTGCACGCCACGAAGTTGGAGAACACGCAGTAGGCGACGGACTTGCTCTCGGGTCCATATAATGTGTGGCTTATGCCGTTGGCTATGTTTCCTCGGAGCCACAAGCTTCTCAGCAGTATTGCAGCTGGTAGTAGAATGCTGTGATTCCGGAGTTGTCATGAGCGGTATACGTCCTGCGTCTCCGACAGGCCTATAGGTATCCTCGAGCTTGAGCACCGAAGAGAACGTGGTGGTTGGTGGGAAACATTGGGGCACAAACGCATATTGGCAAACGGAGCCATGCGCCGGCTGCGAGAACACGGTTGAGAAGCATGAATTGGCCTACGACGCTACGAACCTCCGCGGGCGCTCCGGATGCGGAGTAAATCCTGCTGAGCATGATCAAGCACCGCAGCTAACTTTCGCGTTCTTTACTGCATTGTTCGGAAATTCCATCACGCCTCGGCCCATCGTACACGCAGACCGACAAAGCTGCCGTTGATGTATATCGGTTGGGGTAACTAGCGATACAAAACAAAAGGCTGACAGAACATCTGTGTATGTATACAAGACTGGTTGATGATGCAGTGCAGGATGTTGAGGGAACGTGAGGGGTCATAGTGGTGTGCAATAGGGTGTGCAGGGGAGAAGGAGAGAAAGTATGATGTGATGCGGAGCGCGTAGAGAGACGTGATATGAATGCAGGTGACGCCAGTGAGACAGAAGTATGGACACAGTCTGTTGAACGAAGGTCGAAGGGAACGGTTCTATGAGACAGTAGAGCGTCAAGCTCATGATAATGGTTCTGAGACGTCGGAAACGGCAGGCGTGAGGGGTAGCTTCGTGGGCGGTATCTGCTTGCAAACGACTGGTGGGGGTGGCGGATCTTCGGCGTCCTTGGGATCGCGGGTGTATCGTGGCAGTGGGGTGGGGTCTTCTCTGAGTGACCCGTCGCGATAGTACAGTTGGTTGTATGCGGGAAGTGCTTGCGAGTACGACAGGCTGGGCGGCAGAAGTCCAGACTGGGGTACGTCGACGCCTGGTAGGTCGACGATGGAGAGTTGCGGATTCCTCTTGGGGAGGCGCACGAAGCTCAGCGGAAGAGTGAGACAGAGCTCGTCCGTCGCAAGGTTCGGATCAGCACCTTCGTCTTCTGACAAGTCGTAGGTGCACATCAACGCAATGTCGAGGGTGTGCCCGACGGTGAGGATGGGCCCACGCTCAGTCGGGCGCAGTTTCGGGAGCGCCGAATCGTCGTAGTGCTCCAGATGCTTCTCGTCAACGAGCACGTCCCGGAAGGGCACGTCCAAGCGCATTTGGACGCAAGTGCCCGGTTCGTCGAACGCCGCGTCGGTAAAGCCGCCCGCGTTGTCCTCCGCATCGTGCAGGTTGAAGTGGCTGGGGAAGTCTCGGGGAAGGATGGAGTAGGTGGAGGAAGCGATGGGGCGTGGTGGGCCACTCAGAAGAAGGCCACACTCAAACTCTCGAAGGTCGCTGCGACGCGTTCTGAGCGCCTTCTTGGGAGGCTGCTCTGAAGGCGGAGGTACGGGCCACTTCGCGGCATACTTGGACGACATCGCTGCTCTAGAAACGGAGTCGCACGTCAGACAATGTTCGTCTAAAACGAGTACCGTAACGGAGACGTACCGTGACACTTCAGTCTGGGTGGCCGTGATCGAGAACTTGGGCAGACGTAATCGCTTGCGCTCGTCCGCAGTCAGGCCTTCTGGTCGTAGTCGGAGGTAAAGGGGGAAGGTTTCAGAATCCATAGGGATGTGTTCGGGGAGGTAGGCGAGGAGGCGCAATTTAGACAGGACGTCGGTGGGGACTTGTGACGAGGAGCCCTTCACGGAGCCGGAGTACTCGACGCTATGGAATGGAAAGTTGGAGAACTCGGACGTAGTCAGGTTGTGCGGGGAAGGAGGCAGAGTGAAGCGGTTGAGCTTGACGGTGGCGGCGGATGAGTTAGCGGTCTGCGTGCCGGACACAATCGAGCGCAGCGATTTGGACGAGCCAGGTCGCATGTCCCTGTATGTCGCCTTCGCCGTAAGTCGATAGCTGACCTCTGGCTCTTCGTGCGATACACCTCCGAAAGTCGTGCTGCAGGTGGGAGGCAGCCAACCGGGAACGGGGAGATTGAAAGTAATCAGCCACCGTTGTGGGTCACGCAAGTTCTCGTCCCAATAGTGGCCGATCTCGATAGGCCCATTCTGAATGAGCTCCTGAGAGAATTCGACCAGACGACATGCTGCATAGCCGGTCTCAGGTGTGAGAAGTTCGCTCTGGCCTTCAAAGGTGAGGACCAGAGACTCTAGTTGGAATCGCTCTTCCGTCGCAGGTGGATCATAGAGGAGGCTCGTCGGCGGTGTCAGCTTAACCTCGACATGACCTGATAAAGAGTACGCAGAGCTAAATACAGCATGTTGAGCACAACCCGGAAATGCAAGACATCGCGCAGACCTACTTCTTGTCAGGTTCGCCATACATGTCGACGCTGTCGAGTGGCAGCACATCCAGCTCGACCTTGCATGGCGTCATCGCGAGATCAGATACTGTCTGTCTCAAAGACTGATAAAAAGAGGATGAGTGTAACGCGTCGTGCAACATCGTGGAAGACAATAGCGGGATGGAAAGATAGGGTGGTTAGCAGTCGAAGCCGCTCTCAAAAGGCGGAAAGTCGAGGCGCCACCGTAGGTGCTCGAAGGAGAATATATACGGACGATTCATGACGGGCCTGAATGCTTTGAAGCGTGGCGCAGGGACCGAAAGAGATGGCCTTGGATTGGCGTTCCTTTTGTCCAAGAGGCCTTTGTTGTCTAAAAAGGTTGAAAGACAATCGCGCTTGGATGATGACTAAGCGCCGCGTCGGTCTGATGCATGCACGGTCCTTACGTCCGCAACCGCGAACGCAACATCTGGTATCGCTTGACCTCGTCAATTGCCTCGTTGTAGGCGTTCGTCGGGCGGTGGGATGGTGGCATCTGACAAGACGGGCGTTGAACCCACGCTTCGGATTTCGCAGTGCGTTGGGCGTCTATCGAAACAATCGCAATTGTGCTTAGACGCTCGGTAGTGACGACCGCTTGATTCCCCGGCCTTTGTTCTGCGACGGCACAAGCATGTTCGCAAGTGGCGAACATAGCACTTTGAGATGTTCTAGCGCAAGGCACGAAATCTATCAGAATATACAGCATGTGTTAGGCCAGCGTTTTCGGGAGCGGTAGTATGACATCGTTGTACCGGCGGAAACCGTGTGGGTAGCGGGATCTAGTGGCTAGCCCGACCTAAACTATGGCCATTGTATAGGCCTCTGGTTTGGGTCGCATTTGCCCAACTCCAAGTGACCGATACATCTACAGTACGTACACATCGCCCCGGATGCCAATAGTTGTTGGCACAGAGGCCTTCCGAGTACGGGCGCCAGGGGACGTACGGTTGTGGCGTACGCCGATACTAATGCGTAGCAGGATCTCCAGAAAGAACACGGCAATGCCGACATCATCGAGGACTCGATGCTCACCTACTATTGCGATGAGCCTCATGAACGTTGAGGGGGATGAGCAGGAGGCGGAATCCAACTTCCAAGGCAAGGATGAGCAACTCGGAGGCGATGCCGAACGAGCGCTCTTGATGGTGGCGACCCAGCAACAGCGCGACTGTGCTTGCACTCAACGACCACGACTGCGTCCCCGTTCGCGGCTGTCGTCCCAGTCGTCCTTCTCATCGCCCTCATCGTCTGCGACAGCGTGCAGGTACGTACTATGTCTGGTCATTCCGTGCCCTTCCCATCCTCCCCCTCCTCACCGTCACTCGCTGCGTTGCCCCCAGAGCACATACCCATCACCCCGACCTCCTGTCCCAAGCCTCTTCTCCCGTCCCATCCAAGCATACATCTCCGTCCCGTCCACTATCCCACAGGCCCTCAGCTCCCCTCTGTGCGATCCTGACCACACTGTTTCCCAAACCATGCCAGAAGCCGACAGCACTCGCAAGCGCTCCCGCTCTCCCTCAGACAGCGACCAGCCAAAGCACAAGCGTGCCAACACAGGCGCCACGAATGACTCTTACCGTTCGAACCACTCCTCTGCCGTGGCCAGTGACGTGAAGATGGAATCTCGCGTCGACGACACTGCTGCCTCTACCCCCGACGCGTCCCAGCGTTCGGACAAGGGTCCCTCGGAGGCCACCGACCGTGCGTCCGGTGATGCATCAACCGAAGCTCGGGGTGATGGTTCCGCCACCACTTCTGGAGCTCCTAGCAGCTCTAGCTCTACTCCCGCTGCTAATATCCATATGAGGTGCCTGATCGTCACCCAGGACGCGTCTATCATCATCGGCAAGGGAGGCTCGCATGTCAACGAGATCAGGGAGAAGAGCGGCGCCCGTGTCGTCGTATCTGAAAGCATTCCTGGGAACCCTGAGCGTATCCTGAATGTCAGCGGTCCATTGGATGCTGTGTCCAAGGTGCGTGCGCATATAGCCTCCACTGCCGAATGAGAATCAATGGTCACTTTCAGGCCTTTGGTCTCATTGTTCGGAGGATCAACGATGAGCCTTTCGACAAGCCATCTGTGCCAGGCAGTCGGGCAGTCACTATCAAGTTCATGATCCCGAACTCGCGCATGGGCTCGGTCATCGGCAAGGGCGGAACAAAGATCAAGGAAATTCAAGAAGCCAGCGGAGCGAGGCTCAATGCTAGCGAGACCATGCTCCCGGGCTCAACGGAGGTGAGGCTCAGTAATTGCGAACCCCGACGTCGTGTCTGACGCTGTGTCGAAGCGTCTTTTGAGCGTTTCTGGTGTGGCCGACGCAATCCACATCGCGACATACTATATCGGCAACATCCTTATTGAGGCAAACGAGCGCATGCCCACGTCGCACAACTCTTCGTACCGGCCATCGAGCTACTCGTCCACGTCATCGTCAACGTCACGACGTCCGCAATACACTGGCTCCTCGTATGTCCCGGGATACGCTCAGCAGCCCGCACCGTACACGAACGGGCCTCCCTCGCAGCTGCAAACCCAGCAGATCTATATTCCCAATGACCTAGTCGGGTGTATTATTGGGAAGGGCGGCGCCAAGATTAATGAAATCCGCCACATGAGCGCGAGCCAAATCAAGATCATGGAGCCTGGCGCTGTCGGTGTGGGTATGAACGGCGCGCCTGCCCCGGCGGGAAGCGAGGGCGAGCGGCTGGTCGTTATTACCGGCCAACCTGCGAATATCCAGATGGCCGTGCACCTGCTCTATTCGGTGCGTAGGTTCTCGTATGGTTTCACATCGTCGTTAGGTGTTGACGATGCTTGTAGCGGTTGGAGCAAGAAAAGCAGAAGCAGCTGCGCCAGCAGTCGTCGCATGCGTGAGTGAGCTTGCGAACGCACCGATCGTGTACCTCTATCGTCGTGCTCTCTGTTCGTCGTTTATTCTAGTGTCTAGTCCTCTTGAAATCGCCTGTCCTATCAGTGACAGCCGTCTCCACCTCCTTCGAGTCTCTTCCTCTTGTCGCCTGTGTAGTATGCTCTCCGCTGCTATCCTATTTAATCCGATGCCTCCCGCTATCTATGCGTGCCGTGTCGTGTCTGTCGCTTCACCGCTCCATGCTTGTCCATGCCACCGATCCCACTACCCCACAACTCACTCATCTGTTCCTCGTCCTCCGTAGCGCATCTATGGCTCGCACTGGTCTTAGGGATTACATGTTGTTTTTAGGTTCTCGGATGTCTAATATATGCACGTTTTCCTCGCGCTGATCTGTTGCTAGACCGCGTCTGTAGGTGGTCGCTTTTATGTTCAGCCAAAATAACCACAGTGCGTGCACCTCCCATGGCCGAACTGATTTTGGCTGATACGTATGTTGGTTTCAGGTGATATGTTGAATCTGTCTGATCGTGCGTTGCAGACTCGGGGTCGTTGCGGGGAGGCCTGCTCGGCCGCCTCGGGGTCGTGCGACGATGCATCGATGCTGTGCAGATGTGCGGCCTCAACTTCTCACGGGCGCGACTCGGGCAACACGACGGGGAATCTACTCCGCACCAGAAGCCGTCGTGGGCGCTCCGACCTTGATTGCATATCGGCAATGTTGTATAAGGTACGTGCAAACACCCTGTAGACATAACCGTTGGTTGACAGATGTTCATACCCAGGATGACCTATGTTCCTCCTCACGCACATTGTCATGCTGCACCTGCGCGACCGGCGAAGTTATTTGAGGTCCAACATCTGGAGAGTGGTGAGTCTGTCGCAATTGCCGTGGTTCTTCCCTTTACGGGCGTGTATTCAGTTCATTTGTATTGGATGCGCCGCGCGCTCTCTATGGCCGCCGGTCAGTCTGATTTTCACAAGCGGTGATGGAGCGGCCAACATGAGACCAATGGGCGAATCGCTGCATGATGGGGACGACGGGCATGTACAGGCATATAGGACCTCTCGGTATGGTGAACAAGTCCCTTCTTCCGCTCGACTTCTTAGGCCTTGGTGTGTCGATAACCAGGTGGTCAGTAGGTCGAGCCATATCGGTACATTGGCTTCCTGAGGGCGCTGATGGAGTAGATTGCAGGGTCTTCTAGTTGAGCTGCGACCCCGCCCATTACGGAAGACTGCCACGACGACGTGCCTCGACTGCGGCTGTGTTGATTGAGGTGTGTTCGGGGCGTGTTGCATCTTTCCTCGAGCCCTCAACCTTCCCATCCATCCATCCACAGCCTACCGTCCGCCATGGCTTCATTACTGCCTTTGTCGTCTCGTAGCAGAGACAGACCGCGCATCTTCAAGGCACGACCTGGCCCACGGGCGGCGCCTCTGCAATATGTCGTCTTCGGCGTTACTGTCCTCGGTCTCCTGACCATCGTCGCCCGTCTTTGCAGTGGCTCCAGCAAGGACGGCCGGAAAACGCTGTACGACTACTACCGTCCGGCTCCCAATCCGCCTGAGCCTACTGCGCTGCCACCAACGTACGCGCTCTACCACAAGGATCGTCTTGACCTCCCTCAGCACCATTGGGAGAACTCGCATCCGTTGCCAAGCGAGAAATTTTTCTTCGTCGCGGGCCACTCTCGAAGTGCGTCCTCACCGTGATCCCGCATGTAGCTCACGACTGACGCGTGTGGATAGATGTCGGCTGGGGGAATGGAATGCAGGAGGTTCTCATGAACACGTACCTGGCATACCGGGCAAAACGATCGTACGTGGCACGTCGCATGACGTCGGTCTTCTTCGTTGACGTGTAGATTGCAGGTTCGTCTTCGCAAACTACACATGGAACGACAATGGCTCGCTCTATTCGGAGTACAATGGGAAGAAGATCCCGTCGCAAATCCCTTACTCGGTTATGATCAGAGGTACGTCCTTCGTCGTTGCGTCACGACCCACGGGCGCTGGGGGCTTAGCAAGTCATCATACCAGGACCCAGCGTCGGTGACCCCATGCCAGCAGGCGTGGATGCGCCACGGGCGGTCAGCCGCACATACTACGAGAAGGTTTGCGCCGGTCAAAAGGTGGTCATTCCGCGTGGCGAGGTCCTGGACAGCCTCCCCTCCCCACAAAACTTGAACGCACAGGCTATCACCGATGCTTGGTTGGATAAACTGGCGACCATCGACTCGCCCTGCGTTGAGTCGAAGAAGGAGACCGATCAATTGTACAACTACCTGTGAGCGCCACGTGTCGTGCTGGTAAAGTTCATCGTGTCTGACCTTCCGTCTTCACAGTGTCTTCGGCGACCCCAGAGCTATGCTAGAGATCTGGCCGTCTTTCGCAGCGTCGCCTGTCATCACTCATTTTGGCTGGTCGCCATTGGTAGAGCTGGCGTTCGACAACAACAGGGAGTTGTTTGTCACCCCCACGCGTCTCGAACCTTACCTCTCCAACTCCCCATTCACGACCAATGCCGACCGCTACCCCATGATCCCAGGATTAATGGTTGTCCATCTGCGCCGAGGCGATTACAAGGAGCACTGTGTCAACCTCGCGAACTGGGGCTCGACCTACCTCGCGTTCAACTCGTTCCCTGAAATGCTCGACAAGTTCGTGCCTCCTTCAAGCGGCACTCCAGATGAGAAGCAGGAGTTCGTTCGCCCGCACTGCTACCCGACGATCCCGGAAATCGTTGCACGGATCAGCGCACTGCGCAAGACTCGCGCGGGTGCCGGGCTGAAGAAGCTGTACATCATGAGCAACGGCGATCGTGCGTGGCTGCAGGAGTTGAAGACCGCCCTCAACCGGGATGCTCGTTGGGACATGATCAGCAGCAGTCGTGACATGGTCCTCAACCATGAGCAAAAGTACGTCGCTCAGGCCGTCGACATGCTCGTCGGCCAGCGCGCGCAGCTCTTCGTTGGCAATGGGGTAAGTGGCTAAGAGTCAGCATCGTCGAATCTTCTATTGACCCTATTTACGGTCCAGTTCTCCACCCTGAGCTCCAATATCGTGACGATGCGCATGGCAAATCACTTGCCCAGTGACAGCACTCGATTCTGGTGATCCATAGAGGGTTGTGCGTTTGTGTCTTCTGCATAGCGTGATAGACGTGCGCTTTGACATGTTATTTGACGGTGAGTTACTTTGGCCCTTCCACTCACATCGAGATTGACATACGCCTGCACAGGATACCTTGGACTATAATTTTAGCAGATACACTTTCGCGTTACACTTCTTGGGTTACATCGGAGTGTACCATAATCCTGGGATGTTTTAAACGCTTAATGACTGCAATGCTTACGCATCGAAAACCATGTGTGGAGATGGTCAGTGAGGCCATGTCTCGCTTTGACCATCGGCCAGGTGCTTGGTCTCCCCCGCTTTGCAAGCAGCTTTGATTCGTAGACAATCACTTGAGCTTTGTCGCCTGCGTGTATAGACTCCAACGCCACAAGGGCCTCTTCCGTTCGACATATATGTAGGTGCGTGCCCTCTCACTCCGCCCTTTTAACCTCTACGTGTTCTCTCCGAGTAGTCGTGACCCCTCCTCAGCTTGTACCGTCATTTGCGATCATGATGAGTAAGTATACTGGAGCATCGTGAAGAGCAGAAGCTGATCAATCATCATTTGCTCTTCTAGGCACGAAGCGTCAACCCACTGTGCAAGCGCGACTCGCAAACGGTTCCGACATCCATTTGGGAACCAACGGAGCCCTCCTCTCAGTATCTCTCGACAGAATGGCCCGTAATCGACAACTTGTGGCCAAGCTCGCCGTCGACCTACAGCTCGAATCTGACGCCTTTCCAGTGTTGTGGCCATTCCTACAACGGGGCCTTCCCTCTCTCGACGAGCTGGTCGTGACAATTGACTCAAAGAACCGCCCCTGGAGAGCCCCGGAACTCGCATTGACATCACTTCCAAAGTTGACGAAGTTACGCCTTGAGGGCGTCCGTCCCCAAGTCGCGCCATCCGTCCTCGCCAATTTGCGAGTTCTGGCCTTGGACAACGTGCGGATTGACCCTCTACAGGCGCTTCGTTTTGAAGATGTCCTCGACTGTATCCTTGGGCTGAAGGCAGTGGAGGAAATCACCCTTTGCAATTACTTGGGAATTGTCGGCGGGATAGCACCGAGCCCGAGGCGCCGACTCCATTCGCTGCCGAAGTTGAAGACCCTCCGGCTTGAAGAACATCCCTCCACCATCCGTGCTTTACTCTCTCACCTCAGCATCCCTGTTGAAGCAAACATCCAGCTGCTCGCCAGTTCCCTGTCCGAGCGCTGGGGAAATCCGCCACCTTCTGAGGCCTTCACCGCCTTCCTGCCAGAGAGCTCGGAGGGTCTTCCCATCTTGCGACAGGTTAATGTGGTGAATGTAATCTGCGCCAGAGACGAGAAGATTGCCGAGATCGTCGGGAGCATTGGAGGCTTGGACGTACCAGGGCGGATCTCTTTAGGAATGGACAAGAAGGCGTTCAGCGCCGACAATCAAGGCCCGTCTATCGAGGAATTGCTCTTCAAGAGAATGGTGCAATCACTCCGCGTAATTTTCCCCGATACATCTCACGTCACCTCTCTCTACCTCCACGGGCCTCTCGACGCCATCGCACATACGACTTGGACACCCATCCTCTATCAATTCCCAAGGGTCCGACGTATGATCCTCCGCGATGGATCCCCGGGGTTTCCGATCATAGAGGCACTGATGACGAGTTCTCCAGCGGACGGTTCGCCTTTGTGCCCAAGATTGGAGGAGTTCGACCTCCAAGGGTCAGCGTGGGATGCCTCTGTTCTGAACGCCATCGCAAGATGTTTGGAATGGCGTGTCGACAACGACGCTCGGCATCCGCTATCTAGGTTGACCATGCGTCTGTTCGCCGTTGGATCACCCTGGTCATTGTCTTTCCTGACCTACTTCCGCAAGGAGTATGCGCGTTATGCTGACGCAGTGGACGTGGACGTGGATTACAGTTTCTGCCGTGCGATGCCTTGATGTAACGATATACTGTACTCCGTTATTCGAGCTATGTTCTACCCAATATCTGTATCATGTGCGTTCAGGCCACGCTGAATGAGGATGTTGTGCACCTTCATGATTGTAGTACGAGCTCGTGCAGTGTTGCTGTGACAATGATCTTGAACTTCTGACTATTTTCAAGTTAGTAGCTTGACACAAGCGTCTACTGAGTAATGTGTTGAGCGTCTATTTGAAGTTTGGCCCTTCACCGGCGACCAATATTCGTATCAAAGCTCACAATGCGCACTCGATAGACCACCAAGCGGTGCGAAATTGTGAGCATCCGCTCGGTCCGTCATGCTCTGCTATTGACTTACTTCCCTCTTTGTAGGCTGTCGGGATCACGAATTTAAATTCGACGTTGGATACATAGCGCGCTTTGCGCTAACGTCAAGACACCACTCTGCTGCTCTCAATTGCTCGAGACATCTACTCAGCCGAAATGGCGACAAAGGCAAGGTCGTCTTCATGTTGTAGCTTTTTTGCCTTCCTACGTCGATCTGGGCCTCAACAAGTTCGAGACAAAGGCCCACGTGTTCACACAATGACCCTCAGGTGTCCTGGTAACACGACGACGGTTAGCCTCAAACAATCACACACGCTTAGACCAGTGACTATAGCATTGCGCGCGCATTGCTCCTGTGTGAAATGGGCAGATAATACCCATATGACCACGGCTCACTACCGCTTTGTCGCTTGAATGAGCTATATACCGAGGTAAGGCGCACTCTCGACTCAGCAACGTTCCCATCGACCTTCATTCACACCTCGATTTCGTACCCAGGTACGTGTCTCACCATTCGTTCGACCGTCGGAGGGCTGAAGTACTGGTCTCCCAGCCTCACACTACGAATAATCTGAGCACTGTATCTTGGACATGCCGAGCATACACGCTGAGACAACTGACGGGGTGTCACTCGATGTCTCGGGGTGCCCGATCAGTGCGCTTACTCTGGATCCTCTACGGCACTACACCGGCCAATTGCGCGATTTGGCGGCGACATCCCTCTCTCTCAAAGAATTCGATACTGTGCAAGCGTTTCTGAAGGCCACCATGCCCAGACTTGAGCAACTGCGCGTGTCGGTCGATAACCCGGCAGACGATGGGCAAACCCACCAGGTCCCGGAGCCCATTGACTTGCCGCCCACCAGATTCCCCGCACTACGCACCGTCGTATTGGAAGGCGTAGGGACATCGATCGGACCGGCGGTGGCCTCTCGTCTATGGCGCCTTGTGATCACGAACAAGCCCAACAAGCACCAAGGCCTCGCTCTCCTACCATTCATCAACTGCATCAGCCACTTCAAGTGCTTGGAGGAGCTCAAGCTGACCAACTGCTTCGCTCTAGCCACAGTCGACGGATGCCGGGCCCGCGAGCCTTTTGCCGCAACGCGCCTGATGTCTGTCACCATCGAGGATCATCCGCCCATAATCTCCCGCATACTCTCGGCTCTCATTATCCCCGCGCGGGCGAGGGTTCAGCTCGTTGGGAACATGCGGGGCGCGACCCCGGAGCAATGCTTCACTGCGTTCTCCGCGATGCTCCCAGACGACAAGCGTTGCCTGCCTGTCCTCCAGAACCTGTCGTCGTTGGACGTCTATCACCCTCCAGAAGGATGCTACTTCGCCGCGAAGACAGAGTCTGGAGACGTCCTCGACCTCGAGGTGACCACAGATGCTCTCGACAAGCCCTCACTCAAGCCCATTCGGGGAGAGCTGTTCAAGCGCATGGTTCACGGCGTCCGGGGCATCTTCCCCGACTCGCCTCTCGAGCGTCTTGTGTTCGTCGGCGACGTCGGTTACGTCCCCGCAGAGATATGGGCCTCTTCCCTTGCACTGTTCCCTCGCTTGCGGGAGCTCGAGGTGGACGACGTCGAACTCCGAGCGTCCCCGAGTGAGGTGATATCCGCTCTCATGAAACCTTCCTCAATGCAACCCGGGGCTCCTCCCATCTGCCCCCAGCTCGAGAGTCTCGCGCTGTACGGCGACATCTCTGCCATATCTCTTTTGGGCGATCTGTACAAGTGCCTCTCGTGGCGCCAAGAGCGAGGAGGCGGGAAGACTCGCTTGCGGAAGCTCGCCGTCGAGCTTTACTGCGACAACGATATGTCTGGCCCGCTGCTCGAGAAGTATGAAGTCGCGTTGGCGCGCGTCGCGGAGAAGAAGAGTGTCGAACTCATCGTCGTCCCCGGACGTCGGCAGCGGTAGCCTTGACCAAAGGACTGAAGGAGTACAGCAGTTTGAGTCGGTGATTGGCAAGGCTTGACTGAAGGTGTTCTTGGCGTGCTGCAGTACGGTAGGTAGTGTTTGTGTTGGGACTGTCTTGATTGGTTGTGCTTGCTCGGACTTTTGTATCACTTTGCATATAGTGAATCCAATTGGTACATGACTGGAAGGTGTTATCCGTCAGTATCGCTGAGGACCCATACAACCTCAACATCGATCAATAATGATATAGTACAAGTTGAGCACTTCTTCCATCATCTTAGATCAGTTAGGACTGCACGAGCGGAATCTTCTCCATCACCTCCCACTCAGAGACAGGCCCCTCACACTTCACGACCCAAATCTCCTCCCCGTCAAACCCATCCAGGATCACCGGCTCCTTCTCCCCACCCTCGCTCTCCTCAAGCTCATCCACACACGCAAGCCTGACTATGTTCTCCCCGTCCGGGCCCCGGCTCTCGAGCAACCTCAGCTCGCTCCGGAGCCGCTCCACCGCGCGCGCCCTCTCCTCCCTATCCGCCTCGTCGATATAATACAGCGACATATGCGCCACGGGCGGGATCGCGCCCTTCTCCCCAAGGCACTCCCGGAGGTGCGCGCGGAGCGTCTCGAGCGGGGCCCCCTGCGNCCCCGGCGGTGCGCACGGTGATGTACACGGCCATGAAGTACCTGCCCTCCGAGCCGTCGAGCGACTTGAAGTGCACGGGGACGGGCCCCTGGTTGGGCGGGATGGCTGCGCGGAGGGCGGCGGCGTCGGGGCAGGAGGCGAGCGTGACGTGCGGGTGGAAGGCGGGGAAGGAGGAGGGCGAGTTGAGCGGGGTGGTGGGCTTGAGCCGCATGATGGGCAGGATCCTTTCGGCCTGCGATGGGCGGGGGACGAGCCAGAGGGAGATGGCTGGAGGGTGGAGGCGAATGTCAGTAAGGCCGGCGTGGATGTGTGGATGAGATGAGGATGAGGAACGAGGATGGTGTGCTCACCCATTGTTCCTGTACGTCTGAGCCCGATGGATGATGGCTCAAATGTGATGTTTCTACTTCCGAAATGGTAGGCTCAGTGTAAGTACTCTTCCAGATCATCTAGATAACATACTACCTGACTGATACACAGTGCACACCGACGGATGAAAGTCCTCGGTAAGCCCAAGCTCTCTCTCGTGGGCGATGGTCGCAGATGGCAAAGTAGCAGAACCTAACCTAAACTCGGCACCGAATTACGGATGTCCGGTAGCCTTGATACCCACGTGCGCCAATAAAGTTGCGGGACAAACGGGGACCCACAATTTCTCTTATTCGCCCCATATGATAGGCTAGCACCGACAAGGGACCTGTCCCTGATTGCGTATGCAGGGTTTCAGTCGGGGAGACTAGGCTTTGAAGTTAGAACTCAAGAATGGGTGGCGCGGATATGACACGACCTAAGGCCTATGATGGACAAAAGAGCCGTGACGGGATCTACGGCGTATGAGCAAGGGAGGGGAGTTGGGATTGAGCAGATAAACATACACGAATGAGTGTTGTACACGAGCGACTACTTCTGATACACAAATCCGGAGAAGCACCCCACGCATAACTTACACCTCCAACGCCGCCCAATCCGATACGACCCAGATCTGACACCTCACGCATTGCGCTCCGCCGGCTTGCTCTTCAAGCTGATCCACGACTCGCCCACGCCCGAGCCGTACCCCTCGTTGCTCTCCACGTCCGCCTCGCTCCCCGCCTCCGACGCGTCGTGCTCGGGGTCGCNTNGTCCGTGCCCTCGTGCTTCTCCGCGATCGTCTGCTGGGCGAGCGGCGGCTGCTGGGCGGGCGCGGCAGCTGCAGGGGCGCTAGCNGGGAGGGGGCATGATGACGCGTGGGGGGATGGGGAGGAGGGCGTTCCGGACGGAGGCGAGCACGTATGGGAAGTTGAGGATGGCGTCTAGGAGGAACGCGGGGAGGTACGACGCGAAGGCGTATGTTCCGGCTGTGAGCGGGTCGTGGTTAGCGTTCGGAGTAATGCCACGATCTGTGAATTTGGACGTACCACCGGCACCCACGACGACTCTGTCTCCACGGAACAGCTCGTGGATCCTGCCAAGGACATCACGGACAGAGTAGGGAGGGCACCCATGCCTCCGCCGCCCGCTCCCAACGATGCTCGCCACAGTATCCACGAAAACGGACGCATCGCTCGGCTGCCGTCTAATCGCGCGATGTCCGCCATGCTCAAGCATCGATCCAAACGCCGCCCCATACGCCGCCTGCTCCGACGGCGTCCACTCATCCACGACTCTCCGCAGCCCCTCCACACCCTCCTCCTGCTCCTCGCCCGCGAACGCGACCGCACCCACATCGACGACCGTGACTTTGACGTTGCGCATCGCGTTCGCGGCCTCCGAGCCGAGCCCTGAGAGGCCTGCAGCGCGGATCTCGCGCCGGAGGACCTCGACGCCGCGCAGCGTCGCCGCGGCGCTCATGGCTTGTGCGCTCGCGAACGGCAGCCCGACACGCGCGTCCATCGCGGGGAGGCAGACGACGATGCTCTGGCGGCCGAGGCCGTAGGTCCGCGCATCCTGAGCGCGCGAGGGCGTCGCGCGTAGGAGAGGGAGAAGGGCTTGCAGGATTTGGAGCGGGACGATGTGTGTGGCTTGGAGATATGCGAGATAGTCGCCGTTCAGGTCGAGGTGCTCGAGAGGTGCGGGAGGGAGAGCGAGGTTGGATGTGGGCAGAGAGAGGAGAGAAACTACGGAGTGCACGTAAAGGTGGGTCGTGGGCGGAGCATGGGGGTCGCCTGCTGCCGTGATAGGGAAGCGGCGGGACATGGTCGACGCAAGGGAGCGCAAGAAATAAGGGATCATTTCGGGCTAGGAATGGCTGTTCAGAATGCTTAGCGGAGTGTACGTTCCGAGGTTACGCACCTCATTAGGGTCGAGTACGAGAGCACGGACGTATCCGTGACATTTGCTCTCGAGTTGCTCTACGGCTTCAGGCGTCGACACGCTGGCGATGACGACGTATCCCTTCTTCTCTAGATCTTGAACTAGTGGGATGCCCAAGGGCGAGTCGCCTCCAAGCACGACTATATCGTACGCCGGATCAGCCCAGTAGTCATTATAAATGCATTAGGAAAGCAGAACGCACCGACGACTTGTCTTCGCTCTCCATTCGCAGCTTGACCGTGTCTCTTCGCACTCATCCGGGCACGTCGCCTGACATGCGGATACGCGTAGCCTACAAGCAAGCTGGAACCAATGAGGCCGACGGTGAAGCCAGCGGTGGTCCAGGGGTGATCGGAGAACCAATCGGCGGTGTTCTCCCACAACGACTTGGGTGGAGGAGGTGGCGGAGGGGGCGGAGGGACCTCAAACGCTCCTAGGCCTTTCAGAGCGGGCATGGCCTGAGGACTATGGCGAAGGACGTCCTGCCAAAGTCTGTTAATGGCCTCGGTGACCTTGGGAAGGTCTGGGGTCGCGGCGGAGAGCGAGGATACGATGAGATCCTCGACGTTGTGGAGGTAGTCTTCGATCTGCTCGATGGTGGGCAGTACGATGGGCATGGCGGTGAAGGATGAGCAGAAAGAGAGGAGTGTAGAGGAGAGGATAAGAGGAGACTGAGAGCCTCCGAGAGCGTGGGTCTCGCTCAGGCCATAGGAGACTCGTTCCTTCGGCACGCGCGCAGGGATGGGCGTCAAATGACGATGTAGTACGCGTCTTCGGCGTCATTTCTCGGGCCGTCCTAATCGAGGTCTTCGGGGTCCCATTCCACGCGCTGCTTGATACATACCTCAGACTTCACAATAGGGCCTTCGTGTCAGGACTGATCCACGTAGACAACGCGCCATATCACCCTGAGGGGTTCCATGGAAGCGAATGTGGATGAGAGAGAATCACAGGCGGGGAAGAAGAGGAGAGGCACGTGACCGCGTTCTGGATCTAAGCGAGGGTGATCTAGGATCGGGCGGAGGTAACACGGCAACGCGGAAAGTTTCGACGCGCGTACTGCGACCAGAGCTGCTATCGTCGTCCACAGCCGCCAGCACGACCGTCAGTCCAGCGAGCTCGACTTTCCAGCCGCTGCCATCCCAGCAGGTGAGTACGTTTCCTGCTTGCTCTCGCCTAGCACCAGCCAGGCGGGCCACGAGACGAGGCAGCTCACGAGCGCGCTCGGTGTCAATCGCGCCCTGCGAAAGGAGCTGAACGCGAGGCACGTTCGTGTTTTGTGACTTGAGCATCCCTTCGCGGAGGGGCCGGGCGAGAGGATACCCATTGGCTTACCGCTCTTGACGTTCTCAGGCCACCTCCCGTGCATAGACGCCAGCGCCGCCAAATTAAAGGAGGATGTACATCCCAGATGGCCTCCAGAGCTCGCTCCCGCTCTCCATGTCCCTCTCCCTCCCCACTGACCGCCCCCTCCGCGCCATCGCGCATCCCATGGCACGCCTCCTGAACCTCCCACACCTCCCCGACCACTTCCCCCTCCTCGTATACGCCTTCATCCTCTTCACCTCCATCCACCTCGTCATCTCGCCCTATCTCAGCGCGCGCATCTTCCCCGTCAGCTACGGCAAGCTGCGCTCCAAGCGCGCCATCAACCAATGGTGAGCACCCTCGTAGACGGCTCTCATGCGCAAGTGAACTGACCCTGCGCGCGCGTAGGAACATCCAAGTGGTCTCCCTCTTCCATGTCTTCATCGTGCTCCCGCTCGCCCTCGCGTGCTTTGGCTCGGACACGCTCAAGGCAGATAAGCTCTGGGGATGGGACGAGAGAGTCGGCAGGACGGTCGCAGTTGCCTGCGGGTGAGTCACTCGACCTGCACGCCCAACGCCGCGCGCGCGCGAAGAAGCACCGGCTCATAATGACGCACAGGTACTTCTTGTGGGACACCCTGGATGCGATCTTCAACTTCGACGATCTCGGCTTCCTCATTCACGGTAAGGGATCGGGTCAGGTTGAAACAGGACATGGGCGCGACTGACGCTTTAACGTGGCGGACCCTTATATCCAGGCGTCTCGTGCTTTACTCTTTACATGATGACCTTCGTAAGTTGGCATATGCAACTCCATAACGGACGTCCAAATTCATGAGGTGATCACTAGCGACCTTTCCTGGGCTACTACGCCCCCCGCTTCCTCACCTGGGAACTGTGCGTTCCCCCATGAGCTCTTCACCTGATCCACCCATTCACGCCCCTCTTCCCCTCTAGGAGCACGATCTTCCTTAACATCCACCGGTCAGCCCTTCTTTCCACTACTTCTCTCTAACATCACGCGCGCAACACTAAACCCCTACCCCCGCACCGTAACAGATTCCTCGACAAGACCGGCCACACGGGCTCGTCCGCGCAGTGGCTGAACGGCGTCGTCCTCCTCTCGACGTTCTTCTCCGTCCGGATCGTCTACGGCTGGTACCTCACGCTCGACTTCATGCGCTCGCTCTACGCCGCCCGCGCGGAGCTCCCCACCGCGTACCTCCTCGCGTTCGCGCTCGGGAACCTTACGCTGAACGGGCTCAACCTCACTTGGTGCGTTGTTTCTGTGTGGTCACTAGGTCGCTTAACGACTGGGGGCGCTGACGTTTGTTGCGTTTTTGCGGATGTGTAGGTTCTACAAGATGATTTTCGCGATCCGGAAACGCTTCGATGGGGAGTCGAAGCCGCTCACTGGCCCTGAGAACGGGATCGCTGCCCCTGCAGACGCTCCGGCCCATTGAACGCTGCTACGAATCGCGCATCGAGCATCGCACATCGAACACTGGACGCCGAGCCTCGAGCACCATACTGACCCTCGGACGATATCCGAGCATAGATGTCTGTTGTCCACAGGTCACGGACCGGACGTGCGATACGGCGCTGACCGCATGGAGAGGGGGAAAGGCACGGACCTCTGGCAATGATCACGAGCGCCACGGCTGGATACGCTGAACGAAACCTGGCGGGCGGATTTCTTTACTTTTACTGGTACGATAGGGCTAATGGGTACATGCATGCTGTGCTGGGTTGTTGTGTTGTTTGCAGGAGTAATACTAATGCGGAGCAGACGGGCGCGGACGCGGTCGCTCCTCTCTAGAATTCGAATCTGGATCGATCCTCGACTCAGTGTCCGGCCTGACTAGTGACTGCTGAAGCTTGATCACGGCGCGGCGCCGTTTTCTTTGGGGTAATTGTGCGTCCCGAGGGCCTGACGTCTGAGCACTTTGAGCACCATCCATCTTGCGTACCCTCGAGCCTGCTAGCGTCGACCGCTTGCTTACGCTGGCGCAGGTCGAGCCGTCTATCTCGGGCCGGCTTGTATGTTACGCGCTGACACGCTCAGCTCCGACGGGGACGGCTCACGATCGATGCCGTTCGAAGTTCGAAGTTCGCTCATCCGTTCAACGCGCATGGCCCATAGGCCATGTTTACCCCGCGTTGGCCTCCAAGTGCTAGACGTAAGCCAGATCTGAACAACTTACAGGAGGCCACCTCAAGCACGTCCGAGTCGGTCCGACATGCACATGCATATGACGCACCAAATATACGCCTTCCGAAGGAGTACATGATTTGACAGTGATAACACGAGCGTACATTATCCGGATACGCAGTGTCCGGTCATTGACCTAAGAGCACTCGTTCTGTGATTCACGTCAACCTCACCCGCGTCTTCTGGAGTTCTCCCCAGTTCTCTGTGGGTTCTCCGTTGTCGACAATAGTGCGCTCTACCTGGGGTATGTGCCGCAGCAAAAGCCAGCGCGCGACGTACTTGAACGCCCGCGGGCGATCCTTCTCTTTCGAAGTCAACGCCGTACGTACCGGTATGCTGCTGCTCGCATCGGAAACGCCATCGCAGTCCGAGTTGGGAGGAGAGTCCAAAGACGATACCGCGACACAAGGGATATCTGTTCCAGGCTCGTTCTGGGAGAAATCGGCACTGGCGAAGAGCAGCGCGTCGACGGCCGGCGTGTCCAGAGGGACGTCCGCCGTCCGACTGCAGAGCAGGTACGCCGTCCTCGAGGGCGTATGTTGCACCATCAGCACCTGTGGGCACATATCACTGCCTGGGGGGACGGCCACCGTGCGCGCTGCGCGCGACTGCATACTGAGCCTCGAGAAGGGCGCGACGAAGTACTCCGCGACGAGGCCGTCCTCCGTGCACGTCCCGACCGCGTTCTCGGTCCTCAGCCGCCACACCGCGTCGTGCTCTCGCATCAGCCGGCGCGGCGCCCACGCGAACCCCGGCAGCGCGAGGCGCGGCGTGTTCCCAAAGGGCAGCAGCGCCGGGACGGTGCGCATCTGCAGGAGGAAAGCGCGCATGCGCCTGTCCGCGAGGTCCGGCCCGTCAGGCTCGGCGATGAGCGCGTCGAGCCTGACGCGCGGCGGGAGGAGGCTCGCGATGGCGACCAGCTCGTCCTCGGCCTTCGTCGTCGTGCGCGCGGAGAGGAGGCCGACGACCTCGGCGATCGGGATGTCGGGTGCGGCCCCGGGCAGCCGCCGCCCACCGCGGAAGGCGAGGATGTGGACGAAGTGGATGGGGCGGAGGATGGGCCCCGAGAGGGACACGCCGTTGCGCATCTCGAGCACCGCGCTCTGCGTCTCCACGATCTTGCTCTCGACGTCCACGGGGCCGTCTGAGAACTCGAAGTAGAGCGAGCGCGCGAGGATGCCTTCCTGGAGCGTCCACACCCGCCTCAGCCAGGCGGACGTCGCGATGCGCAGGAGGTTCTCCGTCCACGGCTTGCGCAGTGAGCAGTGGGTGCGGATGTGGTCGTCGATGACGAGGACCTTCGCCGCGCACCGGTACGTCTCTGCCATGAGCTTGATCGCGCGTTTGCGTAGGCTAGGGACGTTCGGGACGCACAGCGAGTCCATCCAGAACGCGCCTGTTTCCGGAAGGAGGCGTCGCGCGAGACCAGCGATGCGCTCTACGACGCACGATGGGAGCCCGTCCTCAGTAGTGCTGCCCATCCCCTCTGCCCATACGTGCGAGATCGCCACATATGTGGTCTCGTTGGCAGGGAGGGCGCGGAGGGCACGCCCGTCAAAGGTGATGACAGGAATGTGTCCCTCGGATAGCAGGCGGAGGACTTCGTCAAGAGGTGGCTTGACGTACTCGCATGTACACGAAGCAAGGACATGCCGGGGCACGTACGTGTCCGTCTCAGTGAGACTATAGAGGACGCACTGATCTATCGTGCAGTGAGCGTGTTCCTCGGGAGAGCTCTTGATGTGTGGCTGTAGATGGACCAGTATAGAGAGCATCATGAGGACCCACCGGGACCGGTAAAGCGGGGCCGTTGCATACGGACACCAGCCCAAGGCCTGCATCCTCCTCTCGCATCCCTGGACGATGGCATGTTTCACCCAGAAGTGCGTTTGTCCGTTGACGAACATGGCCACGTACTGAAAGTCGGGCAGGGTCTTCCACTGTTCGTCAAGCATCATGACCATCAGACAGAGGGGGACGACCACACTAAGGCCGATGGTGCATATGAGTTCCTCCCTCACACCCTTGGACACTCCACAGCGAGATAGCGTGCTCCTCGGGTTCGGCTCGATGTTGCCGTGCTCCTCGTCTAGGGCATCCATGGCTTTGCGCAATAACCGCATGGCATCACGCCCGTACTCGATGCTCAAGTCGCCGTCTGCTCGCTCCAGGGTCGCCCAGTATGTGATGAGCTGCATGATACGGGCTCCAGACAGAATCGCGCCATTGTCAGGTCCCGAAACCGTATGCTCCCCAGGGATGACTAGCACAGACTCCGGTATCCGCATGCGCAAGACGGCTTCGAGCAGGCCAAAAGTCATCGCGCTCATCCACAATGCGGCGTCGTCGAGAAGGCTGTGGGCACCCTTGCTGAGAGCGCGACGGCGTGCCTCTGTGTAGCCGGACAGGGTGGAACAGAACGGATATCCATCGTGCTGAGCGCCAAGCCAGGGAATATCCAAGAGAGCGCCAAAGGCCTGGCTGCCATCATTGAGTTGGGCACTATGCTCGTCTGGGAGGTCGTCCAGGGCGACAACTGGCGCTTGAAAGTCTATTCCGCCTGTGACATGAACAGAGTGGTTGAGTTCCAGTGTGAAATCAGATCCTTACATNAAAAAACGACTCACCTGAGGTAGTACCACCTGCCGACAGCTCTTGCAAGGATGTGCGAGACCACGGCATAGGAGACGAAACCACTAGGTTGACCCTCGCCGTATACTCCTGGCGCCAGAGACTAGCGACTCCGTCCAGCAATAGAGCCTTGTATATATCCGCTTTTGTCCACAACCCCTGCGAGGTTAGGAGAGCGCACAAGGTATTGGGCACCCGACCGGCCACTCGTAACGAATCGGTAGCACAGAGCGCGTAACAGAAGGATCGCAGTGCCTCGGAAGGTGCAGCCGCCGCATGTACGCATACGTGTGTAGATGTTGGGGATGTCGCTCCGCGTGCGTGGTCCGTCGGTGGTCCTACGGATATCGAGACGTCCAAGACGAGGTTGACGAGCGTGCTGAGACATGTAGGCAGGTCCACTAGGCGAGTCGCGCCGAACTCGTCTGGAGTGGTCGGACACAGCGATGGTAAGGGGTACTGGTGCTGGAGATGACGTATACACTGGAGGAGTATCTGATAGTGCACATCCGATGGGTTTATTGATACCGTGATGGGGGGCTCGCCAGACGGAACAGTGATGGTTGTTGAGTCTATACCCAAATTTTTGAAGATTCGATCCCACGACAAAGTCGTAGGTCTTAGTTGTATGCATATGGACGCAATCGGTGTCTGCAGGGTTTGAGTGAACCGTTCAAAGGAGGTTGAAATGTCGATGTTGCACTTGCCTGAGTTGAATCGTTGGCGCTGTTGCTGGTGGCGTCACGGCCCTTTCCTTCAGGCTGGTGGTGTGTATCCGATGACCCAGAACTGTTATGGCTTCCGCTTGCAGAAACGTCCATAAGACAGAGTATATGCGAACAGCAGCGTGAGATGTGAGTGCAGCCAGGAAGGGTGCTGGGATGTGTGCCGTGACTCAGGCCAATTACATATACTCCGTCGCTCGCACAGGTCACGCTCAAGCACATAGCATAGTCGTCCCAGAAGCAACACAGTCCTACGCAGCCCCATTACGACTGCGGCCGAGATGGATAGATAACAAGAGGTCACAGCTTCCGGCCAAGGCGAGCAACTGCGAAAGAGTGCTTCTGTGGTTTTGTGTGGATCATTGACGGGGAACGGCATGACATCCGCAGGGCCTGCCAGGAGCTGTCAATAAGGCATTAGGAGTCATCACCCAGTCTATAGCTAGCATGATGCGCCCTCTCAACGTGATACATCTCGAGGTCAAGTTTCAACTGGCTTTAGACAACTGGAGAACGTCTATGAATCTTAGCCCTTGTATCGGTCGTGAAAGAGGGAAGGCTCACTATACTTCCAGTGGAATGGCAAGACCTGCTTGCATTCTCACATCAACCGAGAACATGATGCGTCGCAGAAAGTGCCGTACCATCCCTTCCCAGCTTGTACAGATTCCGGACTGACTAGTAGCGCGAGTCTGCGCGATGCATTTCCGGAGCTTGGACTTACGAAACCTTGACTTCGGTGCGCGTCGTATGCGCGTGTCTCGTTCAACCGGAGCGTCTGGATCCTACAGGCTGCAACGCCGCCGTGACGCCATGGACGGCACGACCAAATATACATGGCGCCAGGCACGTATTCCGAATTCGCGACGCGCTGGCGTTGGTCCCGCATAGGAGCGGGGAACAAGTCCATGATAAGTTGAACTTCAGCGGGCGCAGAGAACGCGATGCATCGTGAGCGGGAAATAGGGAGCAGTGGACGTCGGGGGCGGTGGTGGTGGTGGCGGAGAGAGGCGCGTCGGTGGCTGTTGGCGGGGCGCCGGATGCCGTGCGCGTCGGACGCGCTGAGACTGGTGACATCATCGGCCGTGCACACGCCGCCTGCGAGTCGCTTGATGGGTCCGAATGAACTCTCGCTCCTCAACGTATACCACCCTCCCCAGTCACGACCACCTCTTCTGCATCGCCCACGATCCAGCTAACGACGAGCACGCGCTCGCGCGACGACCCCCTCGCCGACAAGCATGCTGTGGACAGCGCCTTCCTCAACGCGGTCCTTGCACGCGCACACGCGACCTCTGCATAGAGTGTTGCCCCTTCCGGCACACTCCCGACTCTCCTTACCTGGTCGGTTCAGACCCACGATTGCCAAGACATACGCGACATCCACATCTTCTTCTACAACCGCCACCAAGCCTGGCTTTCGTTGGCGCACCTTTGCTCGTTATACCATCTATCTCGTCGGCTCCTCTGTGGTCGGCCTAGGCCTGTTGACTGGGGCCATCTTCCTGCATGATGCATGCACCTATCGCGAACGTGTACGTACCCTGAGTGCCTCACTCCTACCACTCTCATTGACGAGGGACGTGTCACAGCACATCGAGGGCGTTCCTGTCTCACCCCGTGCTCTTCATCCAGAACGTGGCGGCCCCAAGAACCTCCCCGTTCTCTCGCGACTGCTCAGCGACCTAGAGGATGATGAGAATAGGGAGCTGGTGGAGAAACCACATCTGGTTATCGTTGGCGGAGGCTGGGGTGTAAGCTCGCGCACTCCGATATAATTCCTAACACCTCATCCTCATGAGCTTTCCAGGCGGTTGGTGTCATTGACAAGCTGTCCCCAGGGGACTATCACGTCACGATCGTCTCTCCGGAAACATATACCACGTTCACGCCCCTGCTCCCTTGTAAGTACTCCGCGCCTCCAACGACACTGTAGTAGAACTGACCGTTGGTTTCAGCTGCTGCTGTTGGTACCGTCTCCGTTCGCTCGCTCGTTGAACCTCTTCGCAAGATTGCGGCGCGACTCAAGGGTCATCTTATTAATGCACGCGCAATCGATCTTGTCATGTCGGAACGCTTACTCGAGGTGGAGACTATCGTCCCAGGCGGCAAAAGCGAGCGCATGTATATCCCGTGAGTAGTGCCCAAAGCGATCGCGCGATTCATGCTCAAAGATCGCAGGTACGACAAACTGATTATCGCGGTTGGTTCGACGTCGAGCACTCACGGTGTGCCCGGCTTGGAGCATTGTTTCCAACTCAAGACTATCAGTGACGCGCAGGCTATCAGGAAACGGATAATTGGTACGCACGCATATACTGCATTTGCAATTTCACTCATACTCAAGACATATCAGACAACTTTGAGGCTGCTTCTCTACCTACGACTACGCCGGAAGAGCGTCGCAAGCTTCTCAGCTTCGTGGTCTGCGGAGGTGGCCCTACGGGTGTCGAAACGGCTGCGGAGATTTATGACCTGTGCCAGGAAGATTTGATAAACTACGTATGCATATCTCATGTCTTTCGCAGCGCATGTGCTCACGTCTCGTGCAGTTCCCGAAGATCTGTCGGAAGGAAGTCTCGATTCACCTCATCCAAAGTCGCGAGCACATACTGAACACGGTACGTATCAATCGATATCTGCACATGTGGCCGTAGTTGACAGTGCACCAGTATTCGGAAGCCATATCGCGCTATGCTGAGGACAAATTCATGCACGACAATATCGACCTGATCACCTCCGCTCGCGTGCAGGCAATCGGACCCGACAAGGTGATGTATTCCAAGCGCGGACCGGACGGCAAGATGGAAACACACGAGATACCCACCAACTTCGTCCTCTGGAGCACTGGTATTGCGATGAACCCGTTCACGAGGCGCGTGGCGGATCTGCTCCCGAACCAGGTGCACAAGAAGGCGATTGAAGTCGATGCACACCTGAGAGTCAAGGGTGCCCCACTTGGTGAGGTGTATGCTATCGGTGATGCGAGCACAGTAGGTCTATCAAGAGTGCGGACACGTGCGTAGTGTTCATCGGCATATTATCGCAGATCGAGACGTCGGTGGTTCCGTACTTGCTCGAGCTCGTCGACGAAGCGGACAAGAACAAGGACGGCAAGATCGACTTCGAGGAATGGGAGATCATGGGTATGTCACATTTTCCACATTGCCCGAGTTCGATCTGACTTTCGATGCAGTCTCGCGCATCAAGAAGCGGATTCCGATGGCAGAAGAGCAGCTCCAGAAAGTCCGCGAGTTGTTCGACCTCTACGATTCGGACTCTGATAACAGCCTGAACCTCAACGAGCTCGCGGTGTTACTTCAGGAAATTGGCAACAAGATCACAGCCTTACCCGCGGTCCGTCTCTCTTACCCTCTGCCGTCAACAGACTCCTTTCTAACAGACCGCATCGTGTCATAGACTGCCCAAGTCGCCTCCCAACAGGGAAAATACCTCGGCAAGAAGCTCTCCAAGATCGCCGAGCGGCGCAAGGTGCTCGAGGCAAACGGCCTGCGCCCCGAGGAGGCAGACGAGGCCGTCTCGGGCCCATTCCGCTACTCGCACCTCGGCTCGCTCGCGTACATCGGAAACGCGGCCGTCTTCGACCTCGGCCGGTTCAGCTTCATGGGCGGGCTCGCGGCGATGTACGCGTGGCGGAGCGTGTACTGGAGCGAGCAGGTGAGCATGCGCACGCGCGCGCTGCTGATGATTGACTGGATCGTCCGGTGAGTCTTGGTTGTTCTGAGTCGCTGGAGTGAGGGGAGCGGAGGCTGATGCGAGGATGTGTTTTGCAGAGGCGTGTGGGGGCGCGATTTGTCGAGGTTGTAGAGCGACTGCGTCAGAGCGGTGACCCGCTGGCAGGCCTGCTGCTGCTGACAGCGTAGCAAAAGAGGTACGAGGACCGCCGGTGAGAGTTGTGTAGCGTGCCAATACCTCTCGGACTCTGAACTTTGTGCTTGGAAACACTATCCCCGTGCTGATAGAGTATACCGTACGGCTGCCGTTGTACTATCTACAGTTCTATGACATCCCGCTTAGTGTGTGTGCATGCAGGCCTTTTAAGTCTGGGCGATGGATCATGGTACTCTGGTGGGTGTGAGTAAGTACATGAGTACGCATAACTGGACTATGCCGCCCCTGTGCTGCATTTGGTCCTCTCAGCATCCTGGAAGTCCCTTGGCTGGAAGGTGGTCGCCATGAACCTGTTGATCAGCGCGCAGGTTGCATATATAGCATCCAATACATCTCGATTCTCTTGACCTTAACCGATTCAGTACATTCCACGAGGTGTGTAAGCAACAATGACGCCATGAACGAACAAGCACTCGACACATCGGGATCAGCATAGTACACACGGCGAATCAGTACACGTCATACAACACCTCCACCTCCGCCTTCTTGACGAAGTTCGCCCAGCCGGGATATTGCGCGCGCATCCACAGCCCGATCCTATCACCGGGCTGAAGGGATTCGATGAAGCCTGCGCCGATACCACGTCCGGCATCCTCCGCCTTGGCGGGATCTACGTGTTCGCCTGCCGTCCATTGAAGACAGTACTGTACATGGTCTCGCTTGGCGGCCTTGTTGCGTTGAACGAGCCAGGTATAGGACGCCGGGTGTGTGCCCNGGGACAGGGACAAGGGAATACCCAGCCTCCTGGAGATCGTCCTGGGTGTCTTTGGGGGCGCAGTACTTCCTGCGCAGCAAGCCGGAGAGGGTCCCGTAGCCGCCTCCATGGGCGGTCCCCGGCCTGCTGTTGGTAGAGCTGCCCTCCGACGGGACCGGTCGGAAGATACAAGCTTCGTACCAGGAGTATGCGCTGCGAAACGTGCCTACGTACACCAACGTCTCAGTTCATTCGTTCCGGTGCACCTACGAGCATACAGCCATGATTGCACATACCTGGTCTCTCCCCGCCCCATCCCTGGTCATGGCCCCGGATGGTCCAAGTGACACGCTTGACCTTGAAACTCTCATCGGGCGCACCCCCGGGGATGGGGGGTGTTAGCATGCAGAGCTGTGCCGCGCAGCTTCCCCCACGCGTCTGGCAGCCGGACGTGGCATCGAGTGAAATCTGGGGACCGACGTATCTGCCACGAACGACGGGATAGTATTCCGCCTCGTCGATGATCGAGTAGACGAGCTCTGCAGGGAGGCCGAGCTGCATGAGAAGGAGGCGAACGGCACGAAGGTCGGGGATAGATATAGGGTGTTGTTCGACACTCTCAGGCTCCTCGCGATCGTCTTCAGACCGCTCGACGCGTTGCAGAGGCCTGCTACGGCGGGTTCTGCGTGAACGGCTTCCACTGGCCATGATTCGACGTGGCAGCGAGGTTGGGTTATGGTGGAGGTTTGGAGGCGAGCCGGATGCTCCAAACGCTACTGATGGAGCTGGGACCAAAAGATCTATCAATCATCGGCGTCCAGGCGCAGGCGCAAGCTGCGGACGGCTGTACAAAGCAAGTGAGCACTTTACGCCAATAGGGCTGCAATATGATCGTGCGCATCGCGAGCGCTGCACTCACTGACGTCTGGTATACAATCGCGAGAGTGAGCAAATCACACGAGAAAAGGGAAACGGCGCACCGCAGGAGTCCTCACGTAGTACCACGTGACCGTGTCGTTCCTGGACCCCACGGATGCATACGTGGCTGAGGCAGTGTTTTGTTGCCAACGGTCACTCTGAATACTACTATCATGGCACTCTGGCTTGCTGCATTTTCGTCTGGTGTCGATTATGGATTAACCCTTGCTTCTTAGATGCCCTGCAACATGTCATGGGGCCTATGTGAATATGCTACATCGTCACCAAATCGCAAGCATCCCTCACCACCGACTGTAACTTACGTGTTACGCTGGATAGTTCCGTGTGCTATACACCCTCGATATGCCAACCTATCGAAGCGTCTGCGTGCTAATCCGGTTGCCAATGCCTTTGGAAGCTGCGGACTACGCGACTTGCTTGGTGATCCTATCATCTTCATTGAATCCATCTTGTAAGCTATTAGCAAATCCTTGCCTTTTAATACACTTCCGACTGTATCAAGAATCAAGGCCCAAACGTCAACCTCACGACAAACATATCAATGTTGAACCGAGATTCATTGGCTAAGCGCACGGTAGAAGCATTCTCCTCTATGCGGTCTAAAGACGTCGGTCACCGCTCAAGGTTCTGCTATAACCTCACCTGGTATGTTCTGTACCTCTTACCCTGGCCCAGGGGTGCGATGCTTCTAGTTCGCTAACGTTGCTGTGTTAATGAAGTACTGCACATGAAGATCTCGCGTCGTTGACGTTGGAATCATTGATGCATTGCAGTCTTGGGAATGTCCATCTTAGCGGATGATGGCTCTCACATGTTTCCGTCAACCCTAGGCCCTTGCTCTGCCTGATTGTGTGGGAGCTATGCGAGCGGATCCGATCTGCTGCAAGTCGTCTACGTTACTCCCTGCTGCGGTCTGGCGCCCACTCCATTGACTGCCCAGAGCTTCTCACACCGCCCGTGACGATCAGTGTCGTCCGCGCCTGCTGTCATTGACGGCAACTTCTCAGGCTGGCGGACCTTCACGGCTGAAGCTGGTCTTCTCCAGACGGCATTGCATCCGCAGGTATGGACTGGCATCGGCGCGCTATATACCTACCGAGGTACGTCTTGCGGCTGCATTGCCCCCAACCCACCGTTCGTCCATCCACAGAGTCATCATGGACAAGTTAGCAGTGGAACTGCTGACGCTCATCTCTTTCTACGCATGCACCGACGGCGGTTGGACCGGGTGCTCCCTTTCGCTCGTCTCGCGACGGATCCGGGAAGCTTCGCGCCCTGCCCGCTTCTACTCTGTCTCGCTGATCACCTCCCCCAACCAAGTCGAGCAATTTCTCGACTGTTTACACAAGGAACGGGCACGCGCTCCCGATATGCTTCCCCGTGTCCGCCACCTCTGTCTCTCCCTCTTTGGCGATGGGCTCGAGACTGCCCCGACGCCGACCTCTAGCAGTACCAGTGCTTCAGCGACTCCGAGCCAGCCGAAGACCCGTGCGGAATTCCTGGCGTCGCTGCAACGCCGCACTCAGCACTGGCGGTCGGCGCAAGTCGGCCTCGACGAACAGTACAACCGCACCATCCCAGCGCTCCTTCGAGCCGTTGCGCCTGACCTGCATGCTCTGGCTTTGATCCAGGTCCAGTGGCGAAGTGCGAGCATCATTCGATGCCATTTCCCGCTCCTCGAGGAGCTCACGCTCGTCGGTGGCGACCCGAGCTTTCTCCCCTTGGCGTTCATCCCCGCCGACCGCCCGATTTATCCTTCACTCAAGCGGCTACATCACATCCTCGCCTGGATAGGCAAGGACGTCGACTTTCAACAGTGGGCGGTGCACGCTCCCAATGTCACGCACCTGCGGGTATCACGGATCGATTATCACCCGCAAAGCACAGTCGACTCGTTCGAGAGGGTCATCTGTGAGTACCTCGTTACTTGTGTTGTGATCTATCCTCTTGGCTGACAGGCATTTTTNGTCCGTAGGCGAGAGCGAGCGCGATGAGGAGTTCTTTCCTCATCTGCGACGCGCCATGATCGAGCCTCGGCCGCCTCCTGCACCGAGTGCGCGCGTCAGTGCAGCACACGTCGCGTTCCGCGATTTTCTCGTCTACCTCGACCGCCTAGCGGAGAGGGCGCGCGTGCCGGTGAAGGTGCTGCCGCCGCTCGAGGCACCGAAGATAGTGCCCGGTGCGAATCCTACCCAGAAATGCCTGGAACGGGTGAAGAAGGAATGGCTCGAGCGCGTCGTCGACGGCGACGGTTGCTGGCAAGAAGGGATGGGAGGGGTCTATGCGCCATAAATCTGGTCCGGTGTTCATCGTGCTCTCTAGAGTTCGCGCATTTCTTGGTATGTACGATGGCAGGTAGAAGCTCTGGCGGTTCCTGTATCCCAGCCTGTCAGCAACATGTAACATCACTCAGCACCTGATACTCACCAACTACCTATCCTTCTCGTTCTAGTTGTCGTATGCATGCATGCTTGACAAAGTCCCCGAACAAGCTACCGACATCGGCGACGAGGCCGCGACCGCGATGCTCTCCGACATCGGAACTCTACTCACATTCCAAGTTGAGCTTGGGCTCCACCTTGAGGACTCACTCTGTCCGCAGCGCCCCCGCGAGCGTCCTTCCCATCGCACGTGAGGTGGAACATACACGTAATGCTCGGGCTAGGTGGCAGAAGGCAGAGAGCGTCGCCAAACACATACCTGCGCATCCGAGTCAGCGCTCGCCGCCCAAGTGTACACACTACCGGCACTCTGCACCGCGCCTGCACGGCTCACCCACCGTAGTGACAGTTAACGTTTGTACGGCACCAGCAGCCCGATGTCAGAGTCTCATACTACTTATGTGCTGAAGCTCCCAACCTGTTACCCCGCAAGCCCCAGCCCACGCGAACCCCCTCACTTTCAGCTGCAATGAAACATGCCCGACGATGAAGGTGTCCAGAGTTTCGGCCTGCTAGCCTGAGTCACAGTGTGTCGGCGACTCTACGGTGATCAGATACCAAATGGAGTACTGTTTGTGAGTATGTCAACATTGTCCCTACCGTACGGACGCACATGCGCGCTTACAGCCATCGTATGCAACCACCACCACCACCGCCACTACCACCACTTCTCCGATATTCTCAATATGCCTGATTCTCCGGATATCCTTAACCTATATATTTGGCTATATCGAGGAACAGTTTCAAATGTCCCCATGCGCTACGAGACCGCGGCAGACGAAACTATAGGAGATTTCATGAAAGCTCTGTGCGGTCCGATTGATTGTTATATTGAAGAAGTTTGCCTCTATAAGGTATGACATTTCTGTATCTAATTCATAGGCTCTCTTATTCACGCCTGGATCGCCCGAAAGCCACGTCAGTTGCTGTTGTCCACTCCCCAAGGCCGACAGGATCTCTTACAGCGCTTGGAGCGAAATGACGGCACTTTAGCAGCCTTCTGCGAATCCGTGCCGTGGAACCGATACGCACATGCTGTGTTGTCGCTATTCCCCCCTTTGGTGCGGCAATCTACAGCAACGGCCTTAGTGTTACAAGCGCCACCCCGAGATCCGCCTTCCCGGAACGTCCAGCCAGCCCCAGATGACGAGAGCAATCATGGGGAAGGACGGGATGCTATATCAGTTTTGGCCAATAGTGCGTTTCATCATCCTCAATGCATATTGACGATCTACCTGACCTTGTCACAGTATTCGCTAAATCTACTAGATTAACAGATAGTTCATCGCCCTCGGTCAGTGCGCAGCCCCCCNAACTATCGCACACGCCAGATGAGCAACGCTCCCATTCTTGATGGCCGGTACGCCTCGCATAGTATTCCCCGAGTTGCCGCACCGGTCGAGATCCACCATCCCGCCTTCGCGATCTTTCTTGGACATGTCAACGATCCCACTTTGTCTGTTCCGGACGACACGGTGAAAACAACAGCCCAGTTCATGCTTTCCCAATCTCAGATAGCGACAGTGGAGAACCAGCGCACAAACATCCGTCTGCACCTCGGCAACCTGCTCGGAATTTCTGCTATACCAAATCCTAATTGGAATCGGACGTCATCTCATCACGTTGTTACAATTCCGGCGGAGGCGAATTTCGGTGAGCAGGCTGCGCTCGCGATAGTCGAGGAGAAGGGTGAGCTCGGTACGAACGGCGAGCCATCCGTTCAGGGCTCATTTTCTTACCATGCTTTCTGGAATGACGCTGACAGGCCGGTGCGTCGTGGGTTGCACGCGATCTCTCTCAAACTACTGATCTGATTTCCGATTCGTAGAAACTCCTCAAGGCGTGTCCTTGTCCATCCTTTATCATTTCCGTTGCTGGTCCATGGCTGGTTATATGCGGCGCTATCTATAGCAGTCTTCCCGTCGTACATCGCCTCACCGACTACATCTGGCTGGGATACAGCCGTGCCATCGATGATGGTCACATACTTCGCGTCGCTCGTATCTTCTACGCTCTTCATCTGGGTATGCAGAACTTGAAGACCTACTATGAAACTCTGGAATACAATCCCGAGGACACAACGAGCAGGTACTTTCCGCTGGCGACTTCATACGTGCAACCCAACGGAGAGAAGGTCGAATTCAAGTACAAGGCTCCCCTCAAGGTCGGCGACCTGTCGTGCGTTACCTATCTCGCCACCGACTGCAGAGATCCCCAACGCAAGCTCATCGTCAAGTTCGTGGAGCGATATGGCGAGAAGGCTCACAAGCTCCTTGCGGAGAATCAGCTCGCACCGGAACTGCTCTACTATGGCGATGTCTGGACTATCCTTGAAGCGGCGAGGGGCAGCAGGCCGCGGCAAATGGTCGTGATGGAGTACATACGAGGGAGAACCGCTGCAGAACTGAAGGAGGTTCCACAATGCGTCCGCGATGCGATTAAGCGCGCGCTGGAACTGCTGCACGAGAAGAAGATGGTCCATGGGGACATCCGCCTACCCAACGTCATAATCCAGGACCGCGATGAGGGCGAAGAGGGAGATGGGGGCAATGCTTACGGCGGAGACAAGCTGGCCGATCGGGTTAAGCTCATTGACTTCCACTGGGCGGGCGATGAGGGTACGGTGAGATACCCACATTTTCTTTCGCGGCAAGGGCGGGTGGCCGGGGTGGAGGACTATGGGTTCATTCTTGCAGCACATGATGATGCTATGGTGCGCAAGCTCCTGTGAGCTTGTCATGCCCCACCGGTAAGGATACGTCGTGTACCGGACTCTACGGTCTGGCGAAGGAAGTTGTGTGCAGCACTGATACATGGATTGCCCTTGTTCAACTCGCGAGCAGGTCGCGCGGATGTCCTACTTTCAAGCTGCAATACCCGCAGTGATACATACCCCTCATTCGATATCCACGAGTAATACACCAGGCGAATGGTGATCGACGTCAATCAACAATACTGTCCTACAGCAAGTTGCTTCACGCCAAGAGGTTCGCGCTCTGTTCACTGCCCCCAAGCGCTGCATGCAGGTGTTGTAGTAAGCCCTATGACTACGTTCTGGTTGTTCACGAGCACATCTATCCAAGGACTGATTCGCATGTTCTCAGCGTGGCATACTAGGCAAAGACCCGAGCTGCGAGNTCAAAAGCGTCACTGAACTTACATGCCTGCGCATCTCAGCGCGCTGCGCCGCAAGCCCCGCGCCTGGAGAATTCGGATTGCACCCACCGTGACAACTGTACGGCACCGTCCCCCGCAGCGGCCCAAGGGAGCCTTCGGTGGCGGATCGCAGCCAGCGCGAGCACGAGGTCCGCTCGTTCTCATGATCCCATGCTATATGTCAAGGAATCCATGGGCGGATCTCTGCGCGGGCTGTTATAACGTCATGCCGCCAGGACGCCCCTCGTGAGCCAACACATACCGCGTCCCGGGGCTATCATGTTCAGAGTTCGAAGCTTCCCCAGGGACGCTGTGTCAAGTGTTCACGTTCACGTTCAGCCGCTGTGGGGAAGCGTTCGCGAGCCTGATGGATAGCGACGCAGCGTACGGCAGGGTGGCAAGGAACGTCCCGAGATAGCCTCTGGAGCTATCTCTGCGGAACCTGTACGAAACACTTCTCATCTTCTCATAGTGATTGTAGAGGTGAAATACGAATCTCGCGACGGCTCGACCCGCTGATTGTACATACCACACTGGGTAGCATATCTAACCTCAGGCACGGTGGGTGTTCGACCAGGGCACTCTCAGCAGTGATACATGCTCACGAGCGTGATGAATGACGACGCGGTATAAATACGGCACGGAAGTAGTACCATAATGCCCTCGAAGTTCGGTCTAGTTGCAGCTAGCAGGGGGCTCGCGCGCATCACCGCTATAGTGTACTAATAGTAGCCAGTCAGCGACCTCGGGCTAGATGCGGACAAAACGGCTCAAAAGCACCTCGCAATCGAGAAGCGTCCCAGAGCTTCGCCAATGTGTCCTGCTCTTCGATAGGGGAAACGTGTCAGGCCCACTCGCAACCTTCCAGCAGCCAGATGCAAGATGCGTACGTACAGTACATCACGTCCACAAGTGGTCCGCGGACTGCATGCAAATGGCACCAATTGCAAGCAGCTTCCGAGCATCTTCAGCTTGCGAATGGATGCTGCACTTGCGGCCAGCTCGACGTTAACGGTGTAGTGTCCTATGCCACGCTATCCACAACGAGCTATGACCAATATTTCACACTTTATTAAGTATCCATCCGAGCCTATTACGCGTCAAAACCCAGGGGTATGGTACAACAATGTGCAGATAGATATGCCCCGCGCGGGGGCGATGCGTTCGGTATCACGGTGCGGTATCGCGACAAGCGAGCCTGTAGAGGCGTGCGTGCAAGAGAGTCTGAATCGGCCGTGCTCGAGCTCGATGTGCGAGCACGGAGGGGTCGTGGGTCGATGTCGTGAGCGCATCTCGTGCAAAGAGGGGAGCAAGACAGAGAGAGGAGAGGCTTGGGAGAGCCCGGCCCCCTACAACACGTATCGGAAGTCGCGGTTCTGCATGTCCGTCAAATCGAGGAACGCCTGTCCACACGCGCGCATCAGTCCACGTCCACACAGTCGCACGTCCACACCATAGAAAACGCACCTTGTCGACCTTCTTGTCGACGAGCGAGCCGTCCGGGAGCTTCTCCGTCACGTACACGTCGTCGAAGCGCGTGTCGGGGCCCTCGCGGTCGCGGCGCGCGTTCTCCCACGCGAGGTAGAAGCGCGTCGCGAGCAGGAGCAGCGCGGACACCGCCCAGCAGATCGAGAGGATCAGCCAGGGGATGTGGTTCCGCGGCTGGTACTTCTTCTCCCAGTATTGGGGACCTGCCGCGTTCCCGACCGCGTACCCGATCATGACGATCGCATTCGTCGTTAAACCTGGGGGGCGAGGGGGTGAGTGTCAGCAAGGATGAGGAAGGGAAGGGAACATACGCTTAGTGTGACCGGCGGTTGTTGAACCGACCCAGGCGAGCATGACGACGAAGGGCGCAATCGATGAGACTGCGTACGATGGCGGTCAGCATTCAGTGAACCTATTCGCGTAAGCAAGGGACGGAGGCACGTACTCGAGATCCAGTATGAGAACAGAAGGCCGACGCGATCGCTCGACGGGAGGGTGTTGACGAGGATCGAGCCGAGAATGGCGACGCAGTACGCGAGCACGGCCGAGTACGCACGGCCATTCTTCCAGTACGTCGCCGAAGTGACGGTGCAGAAGATGACGATGACTAGAAACGAACCACGCACGGGCCGAACAGGCGCACTTCTTCGTCAGATCTGCGCTCGGCGGGTATAAGACGGTCAAGAACGTACTTTCGACGACTCCATCGACACAGCCGAGTAGGGTCGTCTGGAGCGGGTTGAACCCGAAGCCTGCTACGATGAGCTGACGTTGGTTGCTGAGCTGCAAACGTCAAAATTAAGTTAATTGCCCACGACATGGGCAGTGCAGGACAGCCTACCGAGTTCGTGACGTTCCTGGCATTCAAAGAGGGATATTAAGTTCTATCCGCAAATCCACGCGCGAGATGACGGAAGCTCACGAGATGGCAGAGAAGAAGAAGAACAGCCACGTTTTCGGGTCCTTCAGGCACTCGATGAACCTAGTTCGAAACGCATCAGCAATGCGTCCCAGTCAACACTGCCCCTGTCTTTCAGAGGAATACGTACTGCTCAACCTTGAAGTGCTTGTTCTCAACACCGGCCTGGTTGACCTTGATACGTTCAATTGCGATGACACGCTCCTCGGGGGTGAGGAACCACGCGTTTGCGGGAGAGTCGGGGAAGAAGAACCTACGTAGTTCTCATATGAGCACGCCCGCACGGGGCAGTCGGGCAGCGTGAGCGCAGAAAGACACTTACCAGAAGAGGATGGCCACAACGAAGGTTATGATGCCGGTGATAATCATGAGCCTGTCAGATGAGCGGTTGAGTGAGAGTCAATGTCATCGGCAGACATGACCCCGAAACTGACCATTGCCACGCCTCAAGCACCGTGGAATGGATGTGCAGGGTGCCGTACGCCACCAGACCGAGGAGGATGATAGCAGCGCCATTCATGAGGACTGTGGACCTCAATTGTTAGACACACACTGTTAGAATCCGTCTCATGGTGACTTACACCAGTATCCTACACGTTGGGTTTGCTCTTGGCGAGTGTAAAACATAGACGTCACGATCATGAACCCGGGGGTAATCGCGCCTTCGCAGATCCCAAGGAACGCGCGGCACGCAAAGAACCCGCCAAAATTGGTTGCCGCGGCATGGCAGAGTAGGGCAATCGCCCAAATGAGGATGTTGATACTGGCAACGTGGAAGAGCTGTCAGGAGCTGCTGACTTGCGGATGGACAGATGCGCGGCGTATGTCTCGACGTGACGTACCTCATCCACTTGCCAACGGGGAGGTACTGAAGCGCGAGATTTTGTGGCCATTCGAACCCCAGGAAGAAGAGGTAGAAGATTGTCCCGAGCCAGTTGAACTGGGACTGCGTAAGATGGTGCTTAGGGCTCGTCCTAGAAGCCGATGGAAAAGGCACAGGTTAGAATCGCGCCCCTGGACCAAGTTTAGATCGAGCTTCGAGACGAAGGCACGCACAGAAGGCCGAGAACTGCAGATTGCCCAAGCGTGGTTTTATCGGCGAACTGCATCCTAGAGGGAGAAGCACCGCGGTCAGAACTCGGTCCGTTGGTAGCCGAAAGCGAAGGTGACGAACATGTAGAGGACTGCGCGACGGAAATGAAGGTCAGGACGGGGCAAGGCGAGGTCTAGGAGGCTGCGGGACTTACTGCACATGAGAGGCATGAGATGCCAGTCAATCTTTCTCCTGTGCGTTGATCAGGACAATTCCTCGTGCACATCGCGCGCATAGGGTGACGTACCGAACGCGTGCAGCCTCTGCGGGGTCGAGGACGAAGTCCTTGCCCGCTGTGAGCTCTGCAGCGACATCGACGTCCTGGGTAGCAAGGTGGGGCTTGGCAGTCTCGTCGACGCTACGCTTCTCTATTGAGCTATCGGACTCCATTGCGACCATGGTGAGGGCCTGTCAGACAAGATGCAGAGAGTCTTGCGGGGCAGTTTGAGCTGCTTGACAGTCAAGGCAAGCAAAGCCGCGGCAAGGGGCGCGAGCGGAGGGATCGCCGAGTTCGGGGCAAGAGACGGGAGACGGGGGGCTCAGAGGAGGACTATGTCGTACTGATGCATATATGTAGGCGACGGAGTGTATAATACGCCTCCGGTACGACCGGAAGGGAAAGGATTGGTTCAAAACATCCTTCTTCTGTCGTCTTCTCTTGACTTTGATGGCTCCCTGCGACACAAGCGCCCGCGGCCTCTTCAGGCTCAGCCTCTCGCGGACCCTTTTGATTTTGCGACGCCGGTCTTGATACGATCTTCTCTTTCGTTTCATCCATCGTCAATTTTGTCCGACTGCGCTCCGGAACACTCGTCGAAATTGTCGCTCTCCTTGCATGCAAGTCGTCCGTACCAGCCGTCGACGCAGCAACGCAGCAACACGTACGGCAGACATCTTCGAAGTTCGCTGCCAGTCTAGTTCTATTCTTGGCTAGGTGCAGTGCCGCACCGCCCGAACAGACACGTCTGTCGACGGTCGTCCACCAATTCCACTCGCTCGCCACTGATACTATCTCGTTCCACCTCCGTCGATGGTATCCAGCATGCCCTATCTCCAACAACGCACAAAAGACTTCCAACGGCGAAGTACTTCTACCTTCTTGCGGCTTCTATATAGTACACGCCGAGTCTTGTTGAATCTGTCTCAATCTTCCAATGAAGTTCGATGTTCGGGCGCACTCAAGTCTCCAGCTTCCATCACCGCTCACGGCCTCCAAGGATTCGCCTGGGTTCATAAGTACAAAATCATATCTGATCGCCGGCCAACCCCGGGCACGTCTCACGCGCGTACTCGCACCGTATGATGAAGCACCATCGAATGCCTGATACCGCTCCTTACCGCACGATGCGTCTCGTATCGCATCGCAATCATCCAGGCACGCGAGCGTGGCAGGGACGAGCACCGCAACGATCCGCACTGCGGACAAATGGGAGGAGCGGGTCTCAGGCTTTGTGGATGCTGGTGAGAACGCCAGCAGCCATTTGTTCGCCTTTCCACCCGTCTCACCTTCTAGCATCTGCGGGCGCGGTGCGAAAGATTGAACGAGCCCTCAGAAGGAGTCTGCGTATTGGGCACATGGAGGCAGCCGGCCCGCACAAACAGCCAGTCGAGCTCCAGAACGTCTCCTCGATGACGATAAACGCACCATGTGTCCATCGGTTACCAACGAGATACCCCGAGATACCTTTCACGGCATCTCTGAAACCACGGTGCCTCTCCGAACACGGGAGCATCTTGTCTATACACACGGCGGCGCCCCGAATCTGTGTCCCTGGCCGAGGAGCAGAGGGTGCCATTGCCAAACTTTACATCTCAAACTACTTACCCATTTCAGCCGCCTGCAGCTGCTTATGCAAAGCAATACGAGTGCTTCGAAGTTCGAGTTCTCCTCTCCGCCGCCCCTCGGACTTGACGCGCCTCAAGGTCGCCGACCGAGCCCTTCGGAAACGTCTGTCCAGTCAGCATGTACAGCTACGCGGAGAGACGAAACGGACGTCTTGGAGGCTTCTGGCGGCGGCACGCTTCCTTTTCGCGCCGGTTCGAATCATGGACGCATGCCACGCTGCACTTACCTACATGCAGCTCCAAACCCAGATGCTCTCAAGACTCGCAGTCCAACTTAGGCCCTGGCATCCGATCCCGGAGTCCGCTGATAGTCATTGGTCGAGGTCGAAATGAAGATGCCGAGCGCCTGCGACGGACGTGAGCAAATTGCGACTTCGATTCGCAGGAAGCGGCGGAGAAAGGCGGACGATCGGCCGGCGGTGCTTACTAGCTTACCCTGAGGCTGCGCTACATACGCCCGCACTGTCCACACCGCACTCTGGAAGCACAACTTGTGTACTTAGGGGTATGAGCGTGGAGGGGATCGTCTAGCCGCAGTGAACGTTCTAATGCGATCGGTGGCAATGTTGGCCACCATGCACGCTCTGTGCGGCATTCGAAACGTCTTCTTCCAGTCGAATGAGCGCTGTCGCCGTTATTTGTGGACCATGTCAGTGCCTTGGAAGAATCATGAAACTGGCATGTCATATTGAAGTGTAAGTAGGGGCACATGGAATAGATGTGTTGTAAAGAATGTGGACGGTGGAAAAGATACAAAGCGCTGTGTAGTGGAAGCGTCCGCGAGAATAGCTCCGTGTCCGAGATGAAACTGGATGCCGAGCCAGCGATACGCTCTGCGACGAAGACTCCACCGGCACGCAGTGAATGAATCATCGTTCTCCAGGAAGACGAGTCGGGATCCAGCCCGGCGGATGATACAAGCTTGAGTTCCTCCACGCCGGCCTCTCTTCAGCCTGGTTCGCAGGTGCAGCCGCGGGGATCAGCACACCCGCAGTTTCCACCTCCGGGGGCTGAGGCCATGCCAATGGCGCCGTCCCCGGCGGGGACGCAGCTGGGACAGCAGCGGCAGGAGCAGCGGCACCGCCAGGGGCTCCAGATGCAGCGATCTCCCCGGTGTACAACCCCAACGCGCTCGGCGCTGCGATCCCAGTGGGCACGGAGGTCGAAGCACCGGGCACAGGTCCGGGCTTCGGCGCGGATGCCGCGGATCTGTGGCCCGTGTGTAGTGATGACGAGGAGGAAGACCGTAGAGGCGGCGACGGAGGACATATAGGGAACGAGAAGTAGCAGCCCATATCTCTGCACGTCCCTACGCGTAGCGCAACGCTAAGCGGTTGAGGTGAGGGGGTGTGGGGGCCAACGTAGCAGGAGCTGCTCAGAATCATGGGCATGACCTCGTTCAGCCCACAGCACGGATAGAACATCCCAGGAATGAGCTGCGTCGTGCCCCTGAAGAAGACTGGTACGGGATCAGCGTGAGGGACGACGCACTCCTGCGTGCCGCGCTCTTCGCGAGTGTCGTACCACGCGTGGCACCGCGCACAGTGCATATAGTGCAGGCTTTCCTGAGCGCGACATGCTCGATTGAAATCGAACCCGAGCTCAACCAGCGTGAGCGCAAAGAGGTGCAGGACGTTGCGCTTTGCTGGGAGGTCCGTGTACGCGGCTAGGACGAGGTCGCGGACGTTGTTGAGGTCGCCGCGGTGGGCTGCGAACCGCAAGATTTCGAGGATCGCGTCGGTGGAGAGTGACCCGTGTCCAGGGGTTAAGGAGATGTCCAAGATGGTTGGAAATAATGAGGAGGATACCGAAGACGGGGTACTGCTCGCCGCCGAGGACGACTGAGAGGGGCAGGGCATATCGCGCATGACGCGCTCGGACCAGAGATTAGCTGTAGCTGTCGTAGAAGGCGGGTGCGGGCATTCGAAAGCGCGACGGAGTACGCCATCTTTTTACGCATACCGCAACCTAGACGATTTGGCCGTTGGATAATGGACTGTACTCACCGCTTTGAACCGTCTCTGGCTCACTCGACGAGCCAAGCGATTTCGGCATGCGACTCGCTGAGCGGTTTGGCCGTATGAAACACCGCCCGGAGTAAAAGCTCTAGAGATAGTAAAAGGTACTATATAGATGGTAGAGGGCACACAAAGCCTTGAAATCCAATGGAGGGTCATCTTCAGCTGGCTGCAGCAGCATCGTCTGGCAGTGGAGGTAAATGCGTCCACACCTCCCTCGTTCCTACCTCGCTGCCTAGTGTGATGATCCATCAGAACTCCTTTGCACATATTCTCCAAGTAGTTTCCTATTGCATCGCATGAGCGAGAGTCTGGCGTTCAGGTTGATAGCACAAAGAGAGAAGCTGAGTACATCACGGTCAAGGTCCAAGAGGAACGCGTCCTTTAGCGCCCATCATGAGGGCGCCTGATACCAATACAGTAGGGCGCCTGTCACGGTTCCGCTTGACTGCAGACACGACTCAGCTTGAAGTCGTGCAGCGCGCATTGGTGCTGAATGCAACCACCATAACAACATGGACGCCTTGCGAGTGACAAAGGTGCGATTCGCGAAGTTCTGTTTCTATGGCAATCGCTCACTGGGTCATGTAGGTGGAGGGAGTGTTGTGTACAAAGAGCGGGAACACGACTGGCGGCACTCTGCATCTCACCGCACATCATGCGATCTTCCACTATAGCGAGGAGGGGAGGGAGGAGATGTGGGTCAGTCCAGGTCAATGTGAATGCAGACGTTAACTAACCGTATGGTCTGCTATGTGGGCATCCACAGGTCCCGTACCCTCTCATATCGCTCGTGTCTCGCATGCCCATGACTCTGCAAGGCCATTTCCCCCTGACGATCCACACCCGCACGTTTGAGACGGTGTTCCTATCCTTTACGACAGAGAAAGATGCGATAGACGTGTTCGAGAGCGTCAAGGAACTTACCGTCGCGAGTGAGTGTCTAGGTCTTTGTGCGCCCTGAGCGCTATCCTGATATTGACCAATCTATCCGAAAGCCTCGGTGAACCAGCTTTATGCGTTCTTCTACGTCCCAAACCCGCCGTTTGCCGTAACCAACGGATGGTCAATATACTCCCCGCGCGAAGAGTTCCTGCGCATGGGCGTCGGCACGCGCTCCAAGGCCTGGCGCTTCACCGACATAAACAAGGATTACTCTGTGCGTCCCCGTCGCACCTCCGATCCTCTCTTCTCTTGATTCACGCCTCAGGCTTTCTAGTTCTCTCCGACGTACCCTTCGCGCCTTGTCGTGCCGACCCGTATCAGCGATACGACCTTACAGTATGCCGCCAAGTTCCGTAGCAAATGCCGAATACCCGTCCTCACCTACCTGCATTGGGCGAACTACGTACGTGAGCCCGCACCCCGTGCTCTTGGGCCACTAGTCTGAAACGTTCCGTTGACGTGCCACAGGGCTCGATTACGCGCTCTAGCCAGCCCATGGTGGGGCTGACGAATAACCGCTCGATTCAGGACGAGAAACTGATTGAAGCCATCTTCCAAACGCATCACAACCCCGAGTCGCGCGTCAGTGCGGGTCCGGTGTATGGCGCGACGGCGACCAATCTGATCATTGACGCGCGCCCGACGACGAACGCCATGGCCAACACGGCGAAAGGTGCGGGAACGGAGAATATGGATCATTACAAGGAAGCCAAGAAGGCCTATCTTGGTATCGACCATATTCACACCATGCGAGAGTCGCNTCGGCAAGGTTGTCGAAGCGCTGCGAGCGACGGAAATTATGCAAGCCGCAACCATGTCGGATGACGAACCGCCTGCCGTAGCTCCCGTTCTCGACCGCCAGGCGCTGCGGCGCTCGGGTTGGCTCCGCCATATTTCAGCGATACTGGAAGGGACTCTGCTGATTGTCCGCAATGTCCATATCAACTCCTCCCACGTCCTCATACACTGCTCGGATGGGTGGGATCGTACCGCCCAACTCTCTTCCCTCACCCAGTTATGCCTTGACCCCTTCTATCGGACGCAGCGTGGGTTCGAGGTCCTCATAGAGAAGGACTGGCTCTCGTTTGGGCACAAATTCCTGGATCGATGTGGACACCTCTCCTCCGAGAAGTTCTTCCTCGCACCCGTCGAGAACACTGGCTCTGGCGGTGGGGCGGAGGCCGCTCAAGCCTTCCTCGCATCCGTGCAAAATCGGTTTGCCTCACAGAACCACATCAAGGAGACAAGCCCGGTCTTCCACCAGTTCCTCGAGAGCGTCCGCCAGGTGCAGCGGCAGTTCCCGGAACGTTTCGAGTTCAACGAGCGATTCCTGAGGCAGCTGCACTACCACCTCTATTCGTGCCAATTCGGCACCTTCCTCTGGAACTCCGAACGCGAGCGTCGTGTAGGAGAAGGGGGCCCTCCACCATGCGAACGCACCGTCAGCGTCTGGGACTTCTTTAACTCTCCACCGGAGGTCGAGCTCAACAAGAACCCATCATATGACCCGAGCTTGGACGACCCTTCTAGGCCCAAGGCGGACATGGGCGTGCTAATGCCTAATCCAAGAGACGTGCGCTTCTGGCACGAGCTCTACGGCCGGACCGACGAGGAGATGAATGGCAAGTTCGTCGTGAAACAAGCGGTCGAAGAACCCGAGTTTACTGCTCCTATCGAGTCCGCTGAGGCCGACCCCGCGTTGCCTCAGAATCCTACTGCGTCTACGACATCTCTGCCTGGCTTGGTAGCAGCTGCCAGCGGCCCTCAATTGGTTCTGCCTGCCGCTCAGTCCATCGCACGTTTCCTACAGAGAGGAGCCTCGCCGACCCCGCAAGGGCCTCCGATTGGCGAACCGCTTGCCGCGCCAGAGACTCGACGGACGCGGACGCCCAGTCTACGACCCAATGACACCCCGTCGACAGTCCCAGGAGCGCCCTCTTCGGACCCAGTTACTCCTCCACGTACACCATCACCCCGTATCCGGACCGTGCGCACGTCTTCCCCACGGGCCACCGCGTCCTCTCAGGCAGGCACGGAACTCTTCTCGTCTGGAGGGATGCGGTCACTATGGGGCAAGGTCTCCTCTAACGCTGCAGTAGCATTCTCTGCCGTACAGGACGCCTACGGCGGTCTCGCGAAGGATCTACGCGGATTATCAGTAGCCGGTGAAGGAGGAGACTCGGGACGCGGTGGAGAGCTCAAGTCGCGGGAAGAAATAAACGCTTGGGGAATAGGTGGTGACCATAGTCGTCCCTCTTCTCCGCGAAGCGGCCCGTCTTCCCCTCGTGCGCACACCGTATCTTCTGGAAGCACACTCAATCCTTGGTCTACTAGTCAAACACGGCCGACGATCCCTTCGATGTACATGGACAACCCATGGAGCTCTGTGCGGTCACCCGAGGGCGAGTCGCGGCCATCGGTGTCTGCGATCCCATTCAGGTCGCAGGAGACAGAGACTAGTTCGCTGCCGCTGGATCCCACTGTTGAGCTTCCTTCATCCCTCCCACACTCACGCGCCAGTACGAGTGGGAGCACTGTGCCAGGCGGCGCCCGCCGTTCGTCTGTTCACGCGAATACAGATAATCCGCTCGCGGGGTCTGGAGGTGGGGGGCTATCGTCACATGCTGCGCCTGAATCGACGCCAGAGCAGCCAGCAGAGTCGGGGGCGGCTGCGTCTGACCCCTTGGGCGTCGCGATGTGGTAAGGAGAGCGAGGCGAGCGTGAAGGACAATATTCGATGTGTTTAGCGGCTCTGGAGAAGCCACGTAGGCTATAGAGTGTTGGCAGGAGATGTATGTATGATATCGTACGACGGCGGGAGCCGATGTATGTAAAATGCGACGTGCTTGCGGGAACGTTGTGCGCCAGAGGCTACTAATTGGGCAAGGGTCGACGCGAGAGATGGCGTGCTGGGTGGTGTTCGGGGTCCCGCCGGCATCAAATTTATAGCAGATCGAAATTCTGACTGGCTGGCTTCTCACCCGCGTCTCTCGTCCTTTTCCCTTCCCCCACTCCCCTCCGCCCTCGTCGTCCTCGCCATGCCCGCCAACGGTACTGCCAACGGTAGCGTCCACGCCGCCCTCCAGCCCGGCCACTTCCTCTTCACCTCCGAGTCCGTCGGCGAGGGTCACCCCGGTTAGTCTTCGAACTTAGTGATTTTGACATGAAAGACTGGTATTGACTTCCCTTTCAGATAAGATTTGCGACCAGGTATCCGATGCCATCCTCGACGCCTGCCTGGCGCAGGACCCCTTCTCCAAGGTCGCTTGCGAGACCGCGGCCAAGACGGGCATGATCATGGTCTTCGGTGAGATTACCACCAAGGCTTCGATCGACTACCAGAAGATTATCCGCGAGACGATCAAGAAGATTGGCTACGACGACTCGTCCAAGGGCTTTGACTACAAGACCTGCAACATCCTCGTCGCTATTGAGCAGCAGTCGCCCGATATCGCGCAGGGCCTTGACCACGGTTCGCTCGAGAGCATTGGTGCTGGTGACCAGGGTATCATGTTCGGCTATGCCACCGACGAGACCCCCGAGTACATGCCCTTGACCATCACGCTCGCGCACAAGCTGAACGCCGCGATGGCTGCTGCGCGCCGTTCTGGTGAGCTCGGCTGGCTCCGCCCCGACTCCAAGACCCAGGTCACCGTCGAGTACAAGAAGGACAACGGCGCGATGATTCCCCTCCGCGTGGACACCATCGTCGTCTCGACCCAGCACGCTGAGGAGATCTCCACCGAGGATCTCCGCAAGGAGATTCTTGAGAAGATTATCAAGAAGGTCATCCCCGCCAACCTCCTCGACGACCGGACCGTCTACCACATCCAGCCCTCTGGCCGCTTTGTCATCGGTGGTCCTCAGGGTGACGCCGGTCTCACTGGCCGTAAGATCATCGTTGACACTTACGGTGGTTGGGGCGCGCACGGTGGAGGTGCTTTCTCGGGCAAGGACTGGTCCAAGGTCGACCGTTCTGCTGCTTACACTGCCCGCTGGATCGGTGAGTACCCTCACAGTAGCCAGTCATGCGATTGCTCATAATCTCTGCAGCCAAGTCCATTGTTGCTGGCGGTCTCGCTCGCCGTGCTCTCGTTCAGCTCTCGTACGCCATCGGTGTTGCGGAGCCTCTGTCCATCTATGTCGACACGTACGGCACGGGCAAGAAGTCCGATGAGGAGCTCGTCGAGATCATCCGCAACAACTTCGACCTCCGTCCTGGTGTCATCGGTATGTTTGAGTCATAGTTTTCCCTCGACTCCATACTAATATGTCTGCTTTCTACTTGTAGTCCAAACCCTCAACCTCCAAAAGCCGCAGTACCTCAGCACGGCCTCGTACGGCCACTTCGGCAACTCTGAGTACTCTTGGGAGCAGCCCAAGAAGCTCCAGTACTAGATTGCGAGCGTCGCCACTTCATCCTCCTTGTCGCCCATGTAGGGCGTCCGCATCGCTTCCACCGCTATCCATCATGCCGTCGCTGTATTGCTAGAGCATCCCGTCACCACTGCATCGGAAGTTCATCCTTCCGCTATTTATCACCACACTACGCTGTTTATTACTATACCTCACTGACCTGCGCACGCCCTCTTCTACCCGCTCCCCTCACCCGCCGGCAGCCCCACCGGCCATTCGCATCCAACTGCTCCGCTACCCCGTCGCCCCCACACGTTCACCCCTCGCGACATGTCATGACTTGACTCACGACCCCTCATGAACCCTTGCATTCACCATGCTATCTTTTTGCACGCATTTCCCTCGGCTTTGCGCAGGCCGTCATGCTTGAATCTACATTAGATCCACGGTTATCGCGCCGCACTATCATTGCGTAGTCACTACCTGTAGTATTGGATAGAAGGAGAATACGACCGCGTTCAACCGCGTATACTCTCGACAATGCCTGCTCAATCTTGTGCTCGTTTTCACTGGAGGTGATCGCATGGGTTGGCTTGAAAGGCCCGCGAATTTGACTGGCGCGTGACGGCGTGACGCAATGTGTTGGGTGCTGTGGCTGCGTCACACAAAAACCGCGTCTGAAACTGCGTCACGGTCGTGGCGGAGGTCCAAACGCAGGCTTGACTACCTCCACCATCCCGACTGAAAGAAACGGCGTTGAAAGTTTCAGTACCTTGCTGTGTTGCTGAGAATTGCATCTGTTCAACCGCGCAGGTCTGATTCACGTCGTGAGACTCGCAATCTCCAACGCGACGGCAGCACCAGTGGGCAGCCCTCAGGCTATCGTCTAGATTCTGAGGTGGTCTTGTTCAGCCGTCTAACCTCGCGATCCTCGCGTACAGGCTGAGACACTAGCTTCTCGCAGCAGACACTGACAGCCACACGGAGAAGAGGTAGTAAAAGAGAAGATGGATAGGAGTGAGAACGTTAGCGTTCACACGAAGCAGTGGACTCTGCAGCCCACGTCTGAGTACAGATTTGAACTCGACCCCGGGACGACGCTTGCCATCAAGGTGTGTACGTCTCGCTCATTGCCGATAGCGCGTGCTTACTGCGCGCATGGTATGGGTATTGATGCCGAAATCATGGCCGGCGTTGCCCTTGTAGCTGGTCAGCGGATATGCGGAGATATTCGGAGCAGAACTCGCGGAGGGCAAGACATACGTGTTCGGTCAGGAATGTAAAGCAGCAGTGTTCACATGGCAAGGATGCACCATCGAGATGAGTATTCACTACTGTTCAGCGTCAGTGGACATCGTGTATTTACCTTGATAGGTGTGCTCTCCCTATTCCGTTGCGCTTCGGCACGTCACAGGCCATCCCTCAGTCGAGTATCTCTCGGACGAAACACCTATGACGGCGTATGCAAACGTGCACATCGCACTTGAACAGATGCGCGTGCGCGCGATAGCTGCTGCAGAAGGATCGCCTCTACCCGCTGGAGACGACCAAGGCTCGAGCGACCCGCCGCGCGTGCTCGTTCTTGGGCCGGAGAACTCAGGGAAGACGAGCGTATGCAAGATCTTAGCCAACTATACGGTGCGCGCAGGACAAGACTGGGCACCAATGCTAGTCAACGTGGACCCGAGCGAGGTGCGTTTGCTCAGACTCTCAGGTCTCTGTGCACACGACGCTTACTGTGCCCGCATACAATAGGGTGGATGGGCTGTACCGGGAGCGATCTCTGCCGCCTCAATCAGTGCGCCTATCCAGACGTCCAATCCCGCAAATCCGTTAGGTTCTGTTGCGACGTCGGCGCCGAACCATGTTTCTTCCAACGCATTACTACCGCTCTCGTATTGGTACGGACATGCAGAAATGCGGAGGAACCCGCTCCTCATGGACCGCTTGATTCGGAATCTCGGCGAGAACATACGAGATCGTTGGGAGAATGACACAATCGGTATGTCGTATCACGCATGAACAACTGAAAGATGTATGCTGAAATATTTCGTCGTCATTAACTAGGTCGGTCATCAGGATTGATTGTCGATACGCCATCATCCTTTGCGGCCAGCTCTGGGACGGGCAGCGACCATCGGTTGACAATGATCAAAGCGTGTGTGGATGCGTTCAACAGTGAGTCTATCCGCGCTGCCTAGATATCCGCTGGGCTTACTTTGTATTATGTCCAGTCAATGTCATACTTGTGGTCGGCCATGAGAAGCTCAATGTTGAGATGCAAAGAATGTATGGCAATCGTATGGCAGTGGTGAAAATACCAAAATCAGGAGGAGTATGTTAACCATCATACCCCTTCATTCGGCCGGCATGATGCTGACTAGGACTGCGCAGGTCGTGGAGCTCGATCCTGCATACCGGGAACGGGTACACAAGTATCAACTACACAACTATTTCTATGGCTATTTAATCGAGCCACCTGCGGGCCTGTCTACCAAAGCCCATGTGCAGGCAGGCGAACAGACGCCAGAACTCACGTCGCACCTCTCCCCTTCGTCGATGTCCGTCAATTTTGGAGACATCACGATATACCGCATAGGCGAAGGTGAGTCTTATTGCGCATTCCTCTCTCAAGTGTGCAAAGGCTGATCGTTCATAGAAACTATGGCGCCTACGTCGGCACTGCCAATTGGTGCAACACGGGCTGTTTCCGAAATGCAGCCGCTGCTCGTCGATCCCGCACAACCCGGGTCTGGTTTATACAATGCAGTCCTCGCGATCCTTGCTCCTCCCAATCCAGATGAGTCGGAACGATATGACGAAGAAGTTCTAGACCTACCCGTAGTGGGTTATGTCGTGATGTATGTACCGGTACTTTCGGCGCACGGTTTGTAGTAGGAGCTGACAGTCGCCCGCTTGACAGCACCGCGTTAGATTTGCCGAACAGACGAATGACCGTGTTGTCTCCGACGCAGAGCTCACTGGTCGGGAAAACAGCCATCGTTGGGTCGTTCGAATGGTCAGAATGAACGTGCACTGGCGCACTTGGGGTCGTATTTATCTTATCACGTAGCACTCTATATGACTATAGATTCTCTCCTCGTATGAGATATGTTTGGGCGGATTGAGAATCAGGGCTTCCAGAGTCAATGACTCGGTAATACTCTGTAATACTACAACTTCGAATTTGAAGTAGGAGCGCTTAGAGAGTTGGTACGTTCCTTCAAACTCCGCCATGTTCAGCCACAGACGCGCTCGACGCGTTAAGCAGACGCGTTCAGACGCGTTCAAGCTACTCTTCTCTCACTCTGCCAGTCGCGCCCTCCACAAAGTCTGCTCTCCTCCTCCACATTTCTCGCGAACTCAGTTGTATTGCCGTCCAATCTGCGTCTCTCACTCATCTGCTTCCGTGTGCACCAGCTACTATGGACTCGTCGGCGGCCGGCATGTTTGGCCAACCCAGTAGCCTTCTCTTTCCATCGGATTCACAGACTCTTCTTGGGGAATCACAATCGTGCATTGCATCCGTGGTGGAAGAAGAGACCTTTGTATCCAATGGTCTGCTCTTTGAGGAGGCTTCGTCAAACACGAGGCCCACAGAGCCCAGTGGTTGCACGCCTAGAGAGGAGGGGTTCGGAGGTCAGTACACCTGGGTTGAAGTAGATTGCGACTATCCTCATTCTGTGCTCTCAACCTCGATACTCAGAGGCACCCCTTTTGCTTGGCGGCTTTAGTCTTCTATCCGAAGACACCCAATCACAGTCCCAAGGTACGTTACTACATATCAAACGGCTTTTCATATGCCTCATTTGTAGCTAAGATGATGACCTCCCGGACGTGGCGGATGTCCTGAAGTCATACGCAAACAAAGTGTCATCCCTCAAACCCGTGCCTTCTACGTCGAAGGTATTATCCTCGAAGACATTCGATGGTTCCACCGTATACTTCACGCGGAAGCCTCGGCGGCGGGATCCCAACGGTGCACTCGTGAGTCGCGAAGGCTACGAATACCGCTTGAATCTTACGTGGGGAGCAGGCCCGTGCCGGAGTGCTGTCACACAAGGACGGGCAATTCAAGAACTTGCTTGACGTGCCTATTCATAGGATGCTTGATGATCTGTCGGAATCCGTGGCCGCAAAGCTCGCCAACGAGTGCGACTTTCTCCTAGCTCTCCGTTTTAAATACTGACTACTTCGCACCTCAGCGAGGCCGAGCTCCACAAACCAGCGCAGCTTGCCAACTCTACAAACACTACCCTATGGGTTGACCGTTACAAGCCGCAACGGTTCACAGAATTGCTGGGCGATGACCGTGTGCATAGAGAAGTCCTGTCGTGGGTCAAAGAGTGGGATGCCTGCGTCTTCGGCAAAGGCAAGGCCCGGGGCAAAAAGCGCGCAAGAGGCGACGAGGATGGTGAGAACCTAGATGAATGGCGCAGACCAAAAGAAAAGGTCAGTGAGAGGATGGTCAGAACCTGTACTAGGACCAACATCGGCGTCATAGTTGTTATTGCTGTCCGGCCCGCCTGGTCTAGGCAAGACTACCCTGGCGCATATAGTGGCAAGCCACGCTGGGTACGATGTCTTCGAGATCAATGCTAGGTTAGACCAAGATTTGGCAGTGCTATGTCCTGCTCCCGCTGATACATTATAGTGATGCGCGGTCGGCGGACGTCGTGGACCAGCGTATTCGTCCTGCATTAGAGAGCGGTGCAAGAGTTGGCAGTTCAAGGCCATATCTTGTCGTCATTGACGAGATCGACGGTGCGACTGGAGGATCTGATAATGTAAGGGTGTTTCTACCTCTTACTCCATACGTTTATTGACTGTGTGTGCTAGTCTGGTGGCTTCATCCACAAGCTCATTCAACTGACTCTAGACAAGCCAAGAAAGAAAGGTAGGTATATTGCTACTATCAATCAGTCAGCCGTTGAGTATGGTTGCAGGCAGAAAGCACGAATCGCAGCCGCAACGTCCGCTCCTTCGACCAATAATCTGCATATGCAACGACTTGTACGCAGCGTCGTTGACGAAACTTCGTCCACATGCACGAATTGTGCGATTCTCTCGACCGCACGACACGCATATAGTTCGCAGATTACGCGAAATCTGTGAGCGTGAGGGTATGAAGGCGGATGCCCGGGCATTGGCAACACTCGTCGGAGTAGCTCAGGGTGACTTCCGAGGCTGTCTGAACACATTACAGGTAGGACAATGGCTATCTGCACGCTATCAACCGTGTGGCTGACATTGTGTTTCAGATGCTGAAGGCACGTAACAGAGACGTCACGGAGAACATGGTCCGGAGTGCGACGCAAGGCATGAAGGAGGCGGAGGCGTCACAGATGACCGTGTTGAACGATCTTTTCGCCCCTCTTTCGCGCAAGCGCGCGAAGGAGCTGGGAATCCGCGAGGACGAGGCACGCTATGTCTCACGTCTCAGTCGAGAAATCGAGGGCTGTGGATCGATGGACAAAGTTGCTCTAGGCCAGTGCTTCATGACATTGTGCCCATTCAAGCCAGCTGACGCTATATCACAGGCTGTTTCGAACACTATGCCTTGTTGCATCGACACGACGGAACGTTTACACGTTACGTGAAGGGCACAGAGTGGCTCTGCACGTACGATGCGCTCTCAGGCGCGATGCGCACAGATCGCGAATATTCCCTCATGCCTTATCTGTCCTATCCGCTGGTTGCCTTTTACCCTCTCTTCCAAGAACGCGGTGCCCAAAAGGCCGAACGGCCCAAAGCGGATTGGGAGGTATGTGGTGGGTGGTAATCAGAGGAAATGCGGTTCCTGACGCGTTTCCCCGCAGCATTACACACAGACTAAGACGAACAAGGAAATCTATGAGTCTCTAGCTCGTTGCTTGCGCACTGCGGCATCAAGGTGTAGCGGTGATTGGAGGCACTTTGCAAGCGAACCGCTCCTGCAGCTCGAGATTGCTCCATATATCAACAGGATTATCTCGCCTCCCCTGCGCCCTGTGAGACCGTTCCGATATTTGATGTCAATGCAACAGTACTCATCCGCCGCTAGGTGAACAGTCAGGTCATCCGTCCAGCTGAGAAAGCCCTACTTGCCCGGCTCGTGGATATAATGTCCGTCCTCGAATTGCGCTTCGTACAAGAAAAGAATGAAGAGGGACAACTCATCTACCGCCTTGACCCGTGAGTTCAGCACCTACTGTATGTCGTTGGATTTGCGGTGTTGATCGCGATGCGCGGCTGCGGGCTGTGGACAGGCCCATTGATGTGTTCGTCACATACGAGGGGAAGCGTGCTGCGGACATTGCAGTCTCGCGCTATGCTGTGCGGCATCTCGTTGCGGCAGAGGTGCGTTGGGAAAGAAGCATTCATCGTGCCAGAACGGGATTGTGTACTGATTAAATGTGGCTTGTCAGATCGATGCGAAGGTCATTGCCCGCCAAGCCGAAGGGATCGAGAAGGCCAAAGGTGGCAAGGCTGGCTTCTTTGCTGCGTGCGTTGCCTTCTATTGCCTCATGATCCGCGGTGCTGATCACAGCTCATTTCGTCGAATAGTCGAGATAAATCAGGCACTGATGACGGGCAACCCGCAACGAAACGAGCCCGCCAGGATGATAAACCTGCAGAGAAGGTATGTTGTCTTGGTACGAATGCCCGTCCGCAAGCGCTAATACGTCGAAGGTTGCGGTGGACTTCTTCGGCCGTCCTATTGTCCCGAAGGACACACCCAGCCAGGGCGCGAAGGCAGTGCCCAAGGCAAAGCCATACCGTGTGTCATACAAGTTCAACGAAGGGAACTCGGCCGCAGTCCGGAAGCCGGTCAAGGTGTCGGCCTTCTTGTGAGCGTGTGTACTTCGTTTCGGAACTTGGATATATTGGTCGTGTGGCACGGATGTAGGACGAGCATTTGTTATTATTATGCGTGGAATGTATGTGACATTGACATATGGACAGCTTGTATACTAGAACGGATGAGCGGTGTTATGCGACAGATGAATAATGATAGACAGAGTCTAATAGGTGATTGCGTGAGATGATGGTGTCCTAGATGTACACCTATGGTGAGAAAGTCATCGCATAATACTTCATGCAATGGCCCTGATCTCGTCCGCGAAGAACTCGCGCAGAGTCTGTGCGAGGATGCTGAGGCCCTGCTCCATAGCCTCTTCCGTGCCCGCAAAGGTTGCACGAAGGTAGTTGAGCCGCTGTCAGACAATCGTCGAGTCAGTTTCAGCCACACATCCATGCCTGCAGCCAAGTACACTCACGTCCTCAATCGGGTCCTCCATATCGTCATGTTTGGGGTCCGCAGACAGTGCGAAGATGGAGGCAGGCATGATCACAAGTCCGCTGTCCAAGCAGCGCTCGAACAGCTCCTCCATCAGTTCCTTGACGTTCGTGCGCGGAGCCGTCGGGTTGCCACTGATTCGGCGCAGGTCGGCCCTGAACCGTGGGTGCTTCTCTATCTCGACGCGGATCCAGACGAACATGCCTGCCTCCGGAGGGTTCGCACGTGCGAGGCCAGTCGGAGCGACCGTCTTCGCAAACGCGTCGAGGAAGAATGCACGACGGCGGTGGTACTCGGCGCGGAGGCTGCGTACCCAGCGGTCGAAGCCGTCGATACGCCAGCCGTGCGGGCCATGGAGCATCTCAGTGATGAGCATCTGACCGAACCCGTGTGGGTGCATGGTAGATGAGTCGGTGTAGGAGACGAGGTGCTCGTGGAAGAATGCGCTAGAGGTGATCCAGCCGAGGCGCATGCCGGGCGCCATGATCTTACTGAAGCTGTCGATCCGGAGAACGCGGCCGTCGACATCAAGAGAGAGGAGGGATGGTACGAATGGAGTGTCGGGAGAGGTTGTAGCCGCGGATGGGGAGTCGTATTGGAGATAGTAATATGGGTCTGGTAGGCTTGTTTAGCAAGAAATGCGACGCGTAGGGGCGAACTGTGCTCACCGTCTTCGATGATCATGACGTCAAAGCGTTGAGCAATTTCATAAATTTGCTTGCGACGCTCGAGACTCAGAGTCGAGCCGGTTGGGTTTTGTCCGCATCTGAAGTGCACATGTCAACTTCGAATGCCGTGCGACACTTGCGCTAAGGGACTTACGGAACGATGTAGAGTACGTGAGGGCGGCGTCCGCGAGCGGGATCCCAGTTTTCCAGAGTCTTCTCCAGCTCCGCAGGGATCATGCCACCGGCGTCCATCTTGATACCGACCCACTTGATCCCTTGTGCGAATGGGACGTTCGTCACTGAGCTGAACGCGAATTCGTCCGCAAGGAAGTGGTCACCAGGCTCGCCAAGGAGCCTAAAACACTTGGTGATGCCATCAGAGTTGCCGAGGGTGAGAGTGCAGACGTGGTCGGGAGGCGAATGGTAGAAGTTTGTCAATTCCGTTACTGCGCGCTGCGCGTCGGGAAGGCCGGCGCCATGGCTGTATTGGAGGGCCGTCTGGAGAGGCAACGCGCAGGGCTCGTAGCTTGACGACACAAACTTGGTCGAAGGCGCGCTGGGGCCAGCTTTTCGCCAAGAGGCGACCGGATCTACCTCGTCCACGGAGGCCATCTCGAACTCTACCCGACGAATGGGGTATAGTGAGAAGTGTGGATCGCCTAGAGAAATGAATCGTCAGAGCAGGTTAAATGCACAGTGGAGAGTTAGACTGACCGTTGGCCAAAGAGACCATGTTCGGCCTACGTCTGGTGAGTTTCCAGATTGCTTTCATGGGGTTTGGCTTCCGCAACCGTGCCTCTGATGAGAGGTGGTGGGAGAGGTCAACCTGAGGAGGAGCGAAGGAGGAAGTAGAGAGCATTATGAAGGTGCGAGTGTAGGAGACTAGGATGAAGAGAATAGGATAGTCTAGGAGGTATATATAATGTCTATGAGGGAGTCAGGGACTCGAACAGTCTAGTCAGTCGATGTAGAGGGTTTGGCGAGGAGCACATGCCGGCTAACGCAGCTTGATATATACTGTCCAGTAGTATGACAGGAAATGATCCCTGGGGCTGTGATCCGGGGCGACAAAATGCGTAAACGCACGATGGGACGCATACCGAGCCCCGAGTCATCGCGCGGGGCAAGCGGCGGCTTCCACGGAGCACGCTCGTAGGGCGAAGACCGTGCTCGGGCTCTGTTCGCGGCCACGCGGCTGCAGCGTTCGCGTTTGAGGTCGACCAAGGCGCATGGTGTGCGAACTTAGATGAGGGCTCGTAGACAGATGCGATGCTCCGGAATCGAAAAGAGCGCACCGCACTGGAGTCCATCTCTCTCCAAATCTTGATCGGCGCTGGGGTCAGGGAGGTGCTGTGCCTAGGTTGGACGGGGTGGCGCCGTTTGGAGGGTACTCGCGGTGAGGCGGTACGACGGCTGCGATATGAACGGAGAGAGGTTCATGAATACCTCCTCCGTTCCCTGATTCTTGCCACGTTGTGCACCGGTTTCCCATGGCAGAGCCCGAAAGACGCCAGGAAACTTCATCGCAGCAGTCGTCAGGCGGGCGTTTCGTCCTGAGTGATGCATGGTCAGACCCACTCAGTGGACTTGCCAGAGTCATGCATGCCAGTGGTCGAATCCGATCATAACACACTCACTAAGCAGCTGCAACGCATCAAGCTGAGGCATAGTAAGCCCCAAAACGAAGAATCGCGCAATTGCATGACGGTCCCACGCTTCGGGTAGTCGATAGGATTTTACTCGCCGTTTGCTGATAGGGCCGGTCCGATGAAAGCAGGGCCAAGCCCCAGCATCTCTCCAAGAATGCAGCATACAGGCAGCGAGGCGGTACTTGTCCGCTAGTAACGACCACGTAGACGTCCGGGCGCCGCCCGTTAGTACATACCGCATGCTGCGGGACCTGCAGGGACTTGGCCGTAGAATTTGACACATACTGTCATTCTCCGATGCAGTCGCGGAGTACACGTAAAGCTCCCGTATCCCGGCAAACACAACCATCGACACTGTACAGTAGTAAATGACGTGTGAGATGGATGTAGTGTCGTCGTAACGCAAATACGTACGTTGGGACCTCATATGTTGTGAACACGACCATGGTACGACCCAGCTAGACAGGCGTCAGATACGCCAATGAGCTCAGAAATTGCAGCCTGCAGGAGGCAACTCGGCTAGTGGGAAGTTCACCGTGCTACGGTGCATGCGGCTGCTGAGGGAAAATGACGTTGCGCAGGTCGGAGTTGCAGATCAAATAAACCCTCGCGCTCGGCTCAGTCAACGCAACACAACATACATAAACCACCACATGGGCATCTAGGGTCTTGTTATGTTCGAGAAAGAGCGCGACAGGCGTGGACTCCGATTATTCGATATACGCATGCTTGTTGTCTGGTTATAGTACAAGTGACTGGTGAGATGCCGGAGAGTTGGATAAACTCGAACAAAGAGGACTCGACGTAGTGGTGCAGGTACAGGGATGACGTCGCCTTAGGTGAGGCGCGTGAACAACCAAATATGCATACAAGACAGAACAGAGCAATATGGACATGCGGAAACGAAAGCGAACGTGTGGGGGTATGCGAGGGACAATTGGATATACTGTGAGCCGGGTAAGTGAATGTGTGGTGGTAGCAGAGTAGCAGAGTAGGCAGGTGTCTAGCATGCATACGTCTAGTGTGTAGTTGTTGAAAGTGAGATAGTCCGGCGGATGCTGTCGCGCAAGTTGGTGAGACTCTGCGTGGCGTGCAACCGGATGTTGGCTAAAGGCCGTTTCCGTCGGCTGTACACGTATTTGGTGACAGAGTAAAGTCTATCGCGGAGGGTGCTGACAAGGAGGTATGAAACTGGAGAAGTGGCGTCAGAATCAAAGGCGACCATGTATGTCTAGATGCAGGTGACGCACCGACCACCTCTAGCATGTCATCAGAGGGAATTTGATTGAGCTCGAGATAGTCGAGTCCAGAGTGAGGGCGTAGAGCCGGGACTGCACGTCCCTTTTCCAAGGAACAATCTGCGTAGAGTCGTCCTACGACAGCGTCGTCGTCATCGAGAAGCTAGACGAGATGTTTCAGCCCTTGCACATATGATGTCATATTCGTGAGCGTTGCAGACCCACCGTCAACGTTTCTGGAGTGATTCTCCACGTATACTCCATACGCGTAGGGAGGAAAGTCTCGTCGGGACTGTAGCCAGTCAGTTCAGGGTAAGGACAAACAGCCCAGGCGAGGGAAGTGCTCACAATATCTTCACGAACGCGGCATCGAACAGCTCGGTCGTGCCTCTCAGGACTTCCTCCTGTATCCTGATCGCGGACGCGTGCCTTCCCTCCCACACGATCTCCGCCACCGTTTGTCCCTCTTTATCAAGCACTGCTGTTGTGGACTCATCGCATTGGGGGAGTTTCTCTTGTGATCGACTGGAGCTTGCCCAGCTGCTGATCGAGCCTGCCCGTGATCTGAGCAAGGCTGGGGTAGGAGTGGATGTGCGGTACACCACATCGCCTGTAGCGCAGTCGACAAGCGCCGTGTCGCGGATATCGGACGAAGTGAGCTTGAGCAGCATTCTCAGCGACCGTTGGCGGGAGCGATGAGGAGAGAGAGGGCTCGAGCAAAGGCGCAAACGAAGTGGGCTTGGGAGGGTCAAGAGCAGGACAAGTAGCGCAGTCCATTGTCCGCCCAGAACGATAAGGCCATTAAATACGCACAATGGCACATTGCTTGCGTTTGTGGGATTTCAGGCCGACCGAGGCTAATCACTCGGATAGCAAGCTTCTGGATTGGCGGTTAGAACGCAGAAGAGGCTTTGCCCGCTTTGAATCATAAAGGGGCTACTTACATGGGAGGTCTCTTTCTCGCGTACGCGACGTCGCGTTGCCGGTCCGCGAGATATCTCCGCTAAGGCCGAGTGCACACATTCGCAGAGAAACGAGCAATCCCGAGCTCAGAGCTATTTCCGAACACTCGCGATCGCATGTTCTAGTATGTTTCAAGAGGCATAGGAGCTGAGGTCGTCATGTTCCACGAACATGTCCTCCTAGAAGATGGTGGTACGGCGGAGGATTGAGGTTGGATGACAGGCGTCTAGCACGCCCAATCGGGAAGGGTCAAAGGGCATGGCGAGATTGCCTTTTCTGAAGAGTCGTTAGTCTTCGCAAGCGACCGCCACGACCTCCCGCTCACCTGATCATGGCGCTCTGATGGTAAGGTTAAAGGAGAGCCGAGAGCACATCATAGTAAGTTGCTGAGTTCTTATTATGCGGGGATGTACAGATTGTTTATCGGACAGGGGTCCTGTTCTCGTCGCTGATTGAGCGACGAATGCTGCTCAGCCCAGGCGCGACGACGTGAAGCTTCGTCCTGAGGGCTCATCGTCCAACTCGGAAGTATGTTACCGCCTTTCGAAGCTCACAACGGACCCGAACGCAGTAAGCATTGCCTTGATAGAAGGAGAAGTGCAGCACGGAACGCTCACGAGAACAGTAAGACTGTGTAAGTGGCGCCCCAAAGCTAGAAATGAGGCGCACGTGAAGCGCAAGGTGTACCCTTGTTTTACGACTGTAAGAGCCAAGTTCAAACGGCTGGAGCTGGAAACGATGCATGTGTCAGCTTTGGCAGTGCACATGTAATCTTCCAAAGGCGACAGAATGTACCTCGTGGACTCTTGCTAGGTGCGTAGTTTATATGCGAGCTCGAAGTCCCATCTAGCTTGGGTAACCGAGATATACAGCATCTTATCTGATAACTCCAATCTAGGGCCCCTAGCGAGCGGAATGCCGTGGAAGCGCGCATGGTCATGTGTTGCCCCGGCTATTACCCAACACTATGCCCCGCATTCCGCTGCACGTCCGCCCACTCGTCTTCGCTCGCGTCTTATAACTAGGGAACACGTCCAGCACGTATAAGACAGTCCCCGACGTGCAGAATGGCCAGTGTACAGTGCGCAGAAGAGTTCTACATGGCAAACGGTACGTTCTCTCGAACCCTCTCGACGTGTTCATTCAGATATTCAACGCCACGCGTCGTCCCCCTAAACAGAGGCTCTCAAACACTTCAGACCTACTAGGGCAAGCATTCCTCCTCATGAGGTCAATTACCGTCTTCGACTTCCCAGTGATGTACCCGTGCACATACATGCTCTAGTGAGTTGAACATACAATGCAGATGCCTCTCCTGAAACTCATCTTCCCACGCAGAATCCCCTTGCCTTCCTCCTTCGCGCCGCACAAGTCTATCCAAACAAGCTGGCGCTGGTGCATCCCGATGTAGAACATCCCGTGATATACTCGTATGGCGTCTGGTGCGTTCCATCTCTCGGTGGGCAGGAGAATCGCGTGTAACGTCATACTAGGGCTCAGCGCTGCCAGAACTTCGCGTATGCACTCATTCAGGCCGGCATCCAACCGGGTGAACGTATCGCAGTCATTGCGCCTAACATGTGAGTAGCGTCGAATCCTCTTTTGAATGTGGGAGTCTCACATGGGAACCAGACCTGCCGCTTCTGGTAATAAGCCATCTTCCTGCCTCACGGCACGCGCTGATCCTTTGGAATAGAGGCATACCACGGAGTCCTGGGCGCGCGGGCCGTGATATGCTCAATTAACACACGACTTACCCATGGCGAAGTCGCGTACATCCTCGAACACAGCGAAGCCAGACTAATCCTCGTTGACCACGAGTATACCCACCTCGTCAAGGGCGCCAAAGTTCCGGTTGTTGTAATCAATGACACTGGACGTGAGGATGACCCTTATGAGCAATTCTTGACCTCGGGCAGGAAATTCAGTGGCGAGCGTGGCTGGCCCGGGCTAGAGTGGGAGCGCAACGAGGATGCTCCTTGCGCACTCAATTATACGTATGTACACCTCTAGCCAGCTTACTGCCCGTTATATTGATGAGATTTGCTCTAGGTCTGGCACCACAGGAAGGGTGAGTTTTCATACAGAAGTAAGTTCTACCACCTTACTTACGCATGGTGTCTTGCAATAGCCTAAAGGGGTGGTGACAACATTGCGAGGTAAGGCAACCACTCTCCTCATCTCAGGCAGGCGTTCTTGAACTGTTACTTTCCAGGCTCCTACCTCGCGGCTATTGCTAACGCGTATGAAACTGGGTCCGTTGGACATCTCTCCTTGTTGCAATTTGGACACGCAGCTGATTCAATCCAGTATGAACCGCGACTCAACTTACCTTTGGTGAGTATCTAAACATTCAACTGCCATCAGAAGCGATTTGTCTTAGTCAAACGCCTTTGTATAGGATTCTGCCGATGTTCCACGCCAGCGGGTGGTGTTATCCATGGGCGATTACCTTTGCTGCGGCTGCACAGGTAAGTTGTAGTGGCGTCGGGCACTTCGAGTCGCGAAATCTTACCATAAACGCCGACGTTGCAGATCACGCTCCGTACTGTATCCTATCCACTGATCTGGAATCACCTTCTTAACTCCGCTGTCACGCACTATTGCGGCGCGCCGACTGTACAGGTATGGATGACATACAGTGCGTTTAATGGGTCTTTCTGAAACAAAGCCTGCAGATTGGGTTGATTAACGCGCCGCAGGCAAGACGCCTTGACAAGCCTGTTCATGCCATTATCGCTGGGTCGGCGCCAACTGCTCATCTCATCGGCGAGTTGGAGAAGATTAACATCAAGCCCATTCATGTATATGGGCTCACGTACGTATCCCTGTGTGTCTCGTTGAGGGTTTAGTATGAACTGACATATGCGGCCCCTGCTCGATCTATATAGAGAGGTGAGTTCGACTCGTCGAGTGAAGTTCCTTTCTCTTACGTTCTTACGTTTTTTCGCGCTACCAGACATATGGTCCTTCCACCAAATGCTACTATCAACCGCACTGGATGTCCCTCTCGCTGGAGGAGCGCGCGAAGCTACTGGCTCGGCAGGGCCACAGCTTCGCAACTGCCGAAGATGCTCGCGTCGTCTTCCAGCCCAAGGAAGGCGACAGTCCAGATGCACCTCTCGTGGATGTTCCCAAGGACGGAAAGACGATGGGCGAGATCGTGTTCCGCGGGAACATCGTGATGAAGGAGTACTTCAAGGATCCCGAGGCGACGCGCAAAGCGTTCCGCGGAGGGTACTTCAACACTGGGGATCTCGCCGTCTGGCATCCAGATGGATACATTGCGGTGCAGGATCGCAGCAAGGACATCATCATCTCGGGCGGAGAGGTTCGTTCGTTTCCAAAGGATGCAAGATATGTTAGAGCTGATCGTGCCGCGCGTAACAGAACGCATCGAGTCTGGCTATCGAGCAGGGTGAGATTGGTCGTCGCTAGTTTCTGCCCGGACCTATGTTGACCGACTGATCATAACAGAGTTGGCATCCCATCCTGACGTGCTTGAGGTGTCAGTCATCGCCCGTCCGCATCCCAAGTGGGGCGAGCGCCCCATGGCCTTTGTTATCTTGCACCCACAGAAGGCCACGAACTGGAAGGGACGCCATGCCGAGTTCGAGCAGGACTTGAAGAAGCATGCTCGTGGGCGGCTGCCCGGCTTCGCATGCCCCGAATGGGTCTCCGTGGTTGAGGAATTACCCGTAAGCCGCAGTTTGCGTTCGAAACTCTTCATTGCTGATTGACTGAGCGTCGGTGGTCCTGTCGCAGAAAACGTCGACGGGCAAGATCCAGAAGGTCGCACTGCGTAAGCTGGTCGCGAAGCTCTAGGCTGCGAGTAATCGCAGGCTCCGTAGAGGGCGGGTATACATTGCAGATCTATTCAGCCGTAACGGCATATGGATCCGGAGGAACGCTTGGATGGATGGAGGCTATCTGTATAGTAGGAATAACTTTGTGCTTGGATCGAGTGCGATGAGATACGAGTGCGTAGAATATGCATCTGTGAAGCATGAGAGTGTGGAACGCGAGGACGATGCAGAGTGAACGATGCAGTATCCATGGGAGAGGTGACAATGGTAGACGAGGGAGGTGGAGAATACGTATGCACAAGCTAATAGATACAGCGAGGTGTCGCGAGAGATAGAGCAAGGCAACGTCCTTCAGGCTTTGGGCTTGCCACCGCCAGGATTTCCCGAATTTGGTGCGGCCACAGGAATCGGCTCTTGATCTTTGCTACGAAGCAGCGCCAGACAGTGCTGCCCGCCGCACGACGCGGTCACGGCCGCCCACTTGCCTCCAGTCTTGCGTACGACGACCGCAGGGGTCTTCTGGAAGTCCAAATCTTCGCCGAGTCCGAGCTCGCCGACGACTTGTCTGCCCCAAGCGTACATCGCGCCGCCTTCGGTGATCGCCAGGTTGTTGTTCGTCCCGACTGCGATGTGGACGATGCGGTCCTCCATGTCTGGGAACTTGACCTGGACAGGTTCAGCCACGAAGTCGGGGTATTTCCGGTCGACGAGTGCTTCATCGTCGTCTGCAAGCCCCAGGCGGCCTTCTTCAGACAGGCCGCACGCGTAGACACGACCGTCCGAGGTGAGGAAGAGTGTGTGAAGGTCGCCACCAGCGATCTGGACGACCGTCGCGCCGTCAAGCTCCCCCTTGCTCAAGCCGATAACGCGTTTGGGCGCGTGGACTTCCCGGTCGATGTTGGGGTCCGAGACGCCCGTACCCGTTTGGCCCTTGGAGTTGACGCCCCAGCCCCATGTGTTGCCATCCTCGTCGACGGCGAAAGAGTGGTTGTTCCCAGCACCGACAACGGTGGCCTTGCGCGCACGCGTGCCCAGGACGATCTTCTCCGGTGCAGTGCCGCTAATTTTCCGGCGCTCAATGACGCGGCGGCCTAATTGGCCTTCCTCGCCAGTGCCCAGGGTGTAGATGTTCCCATGGGTTGTCAACAAGATGAGGTGGTTGTTTCCGGCTGCAGCAGAAACCCACTTCTCGTCCTTTAGCTCGAGGAGGGGGACGGGGCTATACTGCTTCTTAGCATGACTCGAGAAACCGACAAGGCCTTGGTTCCCCTGGTAAATTTGTCAAAATATGTATGAGGGGTGATGTGGCTAAGTGTACGTACTGCGAAAGCGCCCCAAGCGCGAAGCTCGCCCTCGTTGCTGATAGCTGCGGAAAAGCTGTCACCAGCCACGATTTTGACGGCACGGAATCCCTCTTCAATGAGGCTATGGATCGGGACAGGCTTCCAAACAGGGTCCTTGGTCTTTTCGTCGACTTCTATCGAGTATGCGTCGTTGTTCGGGTCGGGTATATTGACAGTTACACGACCCAAAGCACCGTTGTCGTTGGTTCCGCATGACCAGATCTGTGAAATCGTCAATGTAAACTATACTGAACGTGCACTGTATCACCTATTGCTCACCGTGCCCTTCTCGTCCAACAACAACGTGTGGAGACCGCCAGCAGCGACCGATTCAAGTCCCGCGCCGTCGTCGCCGAAAGCATCCTCCTCAATTTTCTCAGCGACGAAGACGTTCTTGCGGGGTTTGCTGATCTCCTGATTGTAATCCATAACAAGCTGACTCATCTCTCCAGAGCCCCAAGTGAAGAGATTGAGCGGCGGACGGTAGTGCTGGGGAATGGCTGGGAAAGCGTTGATGCCTGGTGGGGGAGCCCTCCGGACTCGCGCAGGAGCCTTACCCTTCTCAGGCTTGGCTTTTTCATCGGCGCTAGCTTTCGTCTTGCCGTTGACCTTTCCGTTGATTTTGGTGGTATCAATGTTGGCTGTAGCAGCACGGAGGACGCGTTTAGTTGCAGGTGCAACCTTCTCGCCATCGGGTGAGGCGGCGCGCTTCGGCGCGCGGGAGCGGGGTGCTGCTGCGATGTCTGCGGTGCTGGCCGCGCGGCCACGTCGAGGCGGCATGGCTAGAGGCGCAAAGAGAGATGGTGGAGGTAGAGGAGAGAGATGTGGAGGCGCGCGAGGCTGACAGACCGCGAAGACGAGTGGAGGCGGATAAGCGCGAGCCGCCGAAAAAGTTGAACGGCGCGCGTGACGTGAGCGCGAGTTCATCAAGTCACATGAAACTCACGTGGTTGGTGGCCAAGTTGCTTGGTCATGTTTGGTCCCCGAACATACCAGCCAAACTCAGCCAAACACCCCGACGCTGTGGACGACAACGACAACGACAACGACACCTACGACCCTCTAGGCCATCTCGACTCCGTCTGCGCCTCTTCTCGACGTACTGGCACGGCCAGACGGACCTCATTACCTCTGGCACCACTGGCATGGCCCAAAGGCGAACCAACCACAGGACAGCATCTCTCCCAGACACTGCCATCCTCTCTCGTCGCAAACTCCAAGCCCGACGCGCTTCCAAATCCCGCAGACGCGTTTTGTCGCTTGCAGAGCCATATCTCCGGTCAGATAACCATTCGCACGCGTCCGGCAGCTCTCCACCCTCGTCGCGTCCTGTTCTCGTTCCACTCCACTTCAACCTCCGCCGTTTGCCTTCTCGTATCTTTTCCGACGACAAAGACGACATGCGCGATGCTGGAAATGGCTACGACGTATCTATCGGCATGAAGCGCAAGCGCGTCGTGAGCGGCAGCGAGAACACCTCTAGTATGAGAGGCGCCCGTTCTACTAGTCGCGCCAAGCGCCGCAAAGCCATGTCCGATTCGAGCGAGGAGGACCATGCTAGTGGGATGGATGTCGATGAGCAAGGCAGTTGGGACCAATCGGACAATTCCGGTGACGACGGGGCTCTCGATTCGTGTAAGCACAGTTCATTAACCCCGCGCCTCGTGCTTTATTCACTCTATTGCAGCTGATAGCTATCTCATCAATGAGGCACCTTCCCGCCGCCTTCTCCGCCTGCGCAAGGACGAACTCGTGCGCCTTTACAGGGCCGCAGGCCTCACCGAAGATGCTGAGCTACTCACGAAACCAGAGATCGTCGACTGCATCATAGCCGCTCGTGACGATGTTGCTGATCTCCCCCCGTCTTCTCCTGGATTGGGGGATAGTGGCTCCAGTGACTATTCCTCAGACGGTGGTAACGTTGCTGGAGGCGAAGAGACGGACTTTGGGCATCGGTTCAAAAACGGCCTCAGAAGGAGGGCCACACTACACGATCTTGGACGTCCTCCTCGCAAACATATGCAGGATAGATGTTTGTCCTTGAGTCATCTCGAGCACCAAGCTGGCGACCTTTCACCCTCAAGCCGAAAACGGAGACGCGGCTCCGAGGATGTGCTTGTTCAACCGTCCAATGGCATCTCTACAAGAAGGTTAGTTACCGCGTTATCCTCCCATACCGATTTGCTATATCTCCAATGTAGACGAGGTTCCAGCAACGTATCTTCAAGTCGTTCCTCGCCTACATCGTCAATACCCTCAGCATCGTTGCCCTCTCCCCCCGCCACTCGCCTCCGTACACGTAAAGCATCCGGAGAGATCGCTCCTCAGCCGAGCTCCTCTGGCAAGGGCAAAGGCAAGGGTAAACACGTCGGCTTCAGCGAGGCGGTAGAAGTCAGCCGCCTTCCGTCTCCTGAGCCTGAGGAGAGCGACTTGACGGATTTAACCGAGGTCGAGAGCTCCTTGAGCCAGATCAATCCTAGCCCTCGTCGCCTTCGTAGCAAAGGCTCCATGACGAAACTTGCTCAGGAACGACGACGTCCGAGCGAATCCTCTGCCGACAATAGCCGTAGGGTCACACCAATGCGAAAGGCGAAAGGGAAGGTTGGCAACCTTCACGAGAGCACAGATGAAGAGGGAGACGAAGAAGATGAGCTACTATCGAGCGGTCCCGAAGAGGACGAGGTCGATGAGCTCAATGAATCTCCATCTCCCATGGCAACACCGCGAGCCAAGCCTGCACCACGCACACGCCACACGCCAGTGAAGAACAGGTTACGCACTCGTCATCTACAGACACACACGCCTCCCAGCGATGGCGACGACGAGGACAGTGAAGAAGAAGGGACAGTCGTGGTGGACGACGATGGTGATGAGGAGGATGGCGAGGAGAGTGGAGATGAAGAGGAGACACTGCTTGCGGAGCCGCGCAAATTACGGAACGGCAAGATTGTAGGAGACGGTGATGCTGAGGAGCTGCTTGGCGAAGAGGATGAGGAGGACGACCACGAGGAAGAGGAAGATGAAGCAGCGGATGATAGTGAGTCAACGGGATCGACTGCCGACGAGGTCGATGCGGAGGACGGCGATGAGAGTGATGAACCAATGGACGACGATGGTATGTGTCGTCTTCCGTGGATCTCAGTATATGTGCATACTAAAGCCATGATAGTGGATCTTACTATCGCGACGGCGAAGACCCTGGTTCGTATGCGGCGCGATGATCTCGTGCGTTTGTGTGAAACGCGCGATATTGACACAAGCGGCACGAAGCCTCAATTGGCTGAGGCACTACTTCAGTGGCGTGACAAGCATTGTAGCGAAGCTGCGTCATCCTGTCCTTCCTCCACTGGTACAGCTCGCCCTCCTTCGACCGCTCGTGCTCCTCGACGACGCAAGACCCGTTCCAAATCTGGTTCGGGGGGTCGCCCGAGCGGTACGCCTCCTGTACTCCTGCGTTCACACGTCCATATGGACGAGCCTCGCACGCCTCCCTTATCCGGGCGGCAGAGGGAGAAGGAAGCAGAAGGGGAGTTGGAACTTGATCTTGAGAGCTTAGGTCTGGAGGATCGTGAGATCCCCCCTGAGAAGCTCACGAAACTGGAGAAGATTGGAAGTGGGGGTTTCAAGGATGTATTCATTGGCAAGTTCAAGGGCCGTCGGGTTGCCATTGCAGAATTCAGGGGGACGTTGAGTGCTAGTAAGTGCTCTCCACCATGATAGTCAGCGTACGAGGGTCATTGACGTGTTGTATACAGTGGATATCAAGGAGCTGAAGCTGCTTGGCGACTTTGATCATCCTAACATCGTTCGCTTCGTGAGTGTTGCTGGCCCTTAGAATGACCTAGCATTGATCCATGCAACAGCTTGGCGTGAGCATTCCGGAGAATACGAAGGAGACTCCGGTCATGATTGTCAGCGAGCTGTGCTCCAATGGTGACCTCTTCGACTATATCCGGAATGTCAACCCCCCNATCCCTCTATCGTGTGGTGAGTCCTCCCCGTAATCGTTGTATATCGCAATATGACCTGACACACTCTGCAGCTTTCTATCATGCTCGACATCGCCCGCGGTCTCGAGTACCTGCACACTCGAAAGCCATCCGTAATACACCGTGACTGCAAGTCCTCAAACATCCTCATCACCTCACGAGGTGTGGCAAAGATAACCGACTTCGGCTTGGCCAAAGTCAAGGAATCGACACGTTCGATGGTGCGCAGTGTCGTCGGCACTGTCAACTGGCAAGCGCCAGAGCTGTGGCACCCACATCCGAAGTACAATCACAAGGTCGACGTGTTCTCTTGCGCTATGGTGTATTGGGAGATCATGCAGTGGCATAATCCGAACAAGAAGTACCCTTGGGAAGGTATGAACGAGCATGCCATCTATGATGCGGTTGGCGCGAAGAAGCAGAGGTGCGTGCTCAACCATCACACCATTGATAGGCTAGTATCTTATGCACCGTTGCCCAGACCATCTGTATCCGGTCTGCGCAAGTTGTGGTGTCCGGAGATCGTGGATTTGGTCGAGCGCATGTGGCAACATGATCCTCAAGATCGACCCACCATGACCGAAGTCGTCCACGAACTCGAGCACCTTGTGAGACGATACCGGTAGTCACTGCCGTTCGCCTGCATACCCCTTCCCTTGCCCTTGTTCTTGGAAATACCACGTGGTGCCATATGCAAGCCTCCCTGGACCCAAGTATCGTACTCACTGCAACTCATCCTCGCATCTCATCCATACCTCTCGCCATCTTGCACTCGACGGTCGTTCACATCGCATTGGGACACATGATTATGCACTATGCCTTCACCTTCATGCTTGCTCCGTAGCGCCCCGCCGTGCTCATTGGGGGGCCGCTTGGAGCTACCTTGTATTCCCCATCATATCCCTCGTCTTGTCGGTGTTTCAGCGTCGGTTTGTCTGTATAGCAATTGACCATGTCGTACGCGTTCTAGCTTTAGGATCTTGCCCTCAATTACCTATCATTGCAATCACCGCTTTAAATTCAACCCATTGTATCGTAGCCCACTCCGCAATGCATCATGTTATGAAGATCTACATCCTAGCACATTCAGTACTTGGTACTCGGTATCGGTGGTAGTATGTTGATGATTCAACTGAGCTATTGTTACACCGTATCCTGCTGTTCTACATTCCACGAGTCATATATGTATAATCCCATCACGAAAATCTCGCTGATAGCTGCTCTCTCCAATCTGGATCATCGTAGTCCACTTCGTACATATAGTCTCGAACCTGAAGGCCGACCGTAGTCGGCACTTCTTCCACCGTTGTCTGTACAGTCATGTCGTTCCTGAGTACCTTGAACCAAACTGAACACAGACGCTCCTCGTCCCACACAGGTTCGTCTTCACGCGTTGAGCGGCCGTCCGTGAGGGATATCCCAACATATCGAAGACGTCTATTCCATTTGGCAATATCGTTTGCGATTTCCTCGATCTCTTCTGACGGATCGGCGAGCTGATAGAACGCCCGGATACAGAGAAATACGACAGTCAACATGGGAAAGGAGGATAGGTGCGTCAGCATGTATTTCTGTTAGCTTTGTGAGTATATCTGCGGTGTGACGGTGGATGTTATGGTACAACACTCACCCTAGGATGGCCGGAGAGCTCGAGAAGCCTGACATCGAGGAAGCACAGGTCGGAAGCGATCGCTGGCAGCCGCTTCCAGAAGAGGTTGTCCGCGTCGATCGTGTACGCGCAGGAAAGCACACGAGGGTTCATGCGTTTCACAGCTGCAATCGCCTTGGCCGAGTAGCCCCCGCGGAGGACGTCGAGATCGAGCCAGCGCACGCGAGACGAGAGAGGCCAGACTGTGAGGTCGCGGGCGTCGATGTGGGCTTCGTCCAGCGTCGGCCAGCATGCGTCGATCTCGTTTGGATGGAGGGTAGGATGGGTGAAGTGTGGGTAGTGCCGCGTGTTTGTGAATGTGAGGTGCTTGACGTTCGGGAAGACCGTCGCCGCGAGGGACATGGGTATGTACGTGGTGTGCAATGCGAGGGCTTGCACGGAAGGAATGACGACGTTCGCATTTGGCGTCATTACGATCTTGTCGAACATCCGAGAGATCGTGAGCGACTGAAGTTGGGGGTACCGCGCTAGCTTGCCGAAGAAGCTGTCGAAAGCGAGCTTGGCGGTGTGATAGGCCATGTCCAACGTGAGCTGTCGAAGGCGCTGACGGGATTGCATGCCAGAGACGATCAAAGATAGCTCAGGTCCACCCTCAAGCAATGTCACGCCCACCAGCCGTGGTAAGGATATTAAACCCGTCTGGATACCCGCGTCGGCTGTGTTGAGACTGCGGATGGCCCCACAGCTGAAAAGCTCCAAGTTGGTGCTACTCCCCAGAACGGCCGCGAGAGCTTCAGCCATCTCTTTGGCACGATCTTCTGCGTCCCATGTCACCGTCTTTGTGATGGTAAATGATCTCAGAAAAAGCGGACGTGGCCCTGTGGCCAGCAGAAAGTCGCGGAACTTAAGGAGTTGCTCCGACGAACGGTTGAGTATGACTGTATGGAGTGCCGGATCGAGAGAGAGAGCATGCGCAGCTTTGCATGTGTAGGACAACGACAGGGCGTCCCGATAGTCCAAATACGAGATGATGTAGGAAAGAGCATCATGATTCAAGGACAAGAGGTGCAAGCGGTCCGCTCTGTGGATAGCTTGCCCTGATGTTCTAATCCGATCAACCTTGATTAGCGTTCTACATTGGATGACTACATGCAGCGACGTATACGCACCCGTCAGATGGGCCAAAATGTATCGCAGACCGGGACACCTGGGACATGGCCGATATGGTGAATTCTACAAGAGGATGGAGCATCAATAATGATCAATTGTCGGGTTTGTGGTCGCAACGTCCGAGACGTACCGTTCCCTGATCATACACAGCGCATAGAGTGTCCGTAGGCTGTGGCCTGAGTCCTCAGAAAATGGGTGGCACCTATGCTGAGAGTTGCGGGACTAGTGATATTAGTAGATTGCATGAGAGATTCTGGCAGCCACCTGCTGAGCCACTCGGGCAGCCGCGCGGCCGGCGATTGGCTATGTTAAACCTATATCACCATCATCACTGCTCGCATCCATGCCACGCAAAGTACCTTGTCCTTCGTGACCGAGCTCTGCGGGCGTCCAGACGAGCTTTGTATCGATGCAATATGCATATGGTGAGAGCCGATCGAGATGAAAGCTGCAATCGTGAGCTGTGACTTCCAGCGGCTCTCGCGCGCCCCGAGTCAAATTGACGGACGCTTGAGCCCTACGGTCGAAAAAGCACAGGTGAGCGTGCACGATAGATACACCTCATACACATTTCCGACTATCGTATCCCATTGTTCAGTGAAGCACAAGCACAAGCAACAGGCGCACCAAATTGATGATCATGTAAATAGTATACTGCGAGCGAGGCTGAGTCGGGGTCATACTGATTCCTAAACACCGTGCCCGGTCGCTTGCCGCATCTCAACTACGCTCAGTGCTCGTAGCCTCCGGGCTTTCACTTTGGGTTAGTCAGTATGCACAATCTGCCTACGCCTTATAGCCGGAGAGCACGACGTACTTCCGGTAAGCCATCGCGAGCATCATAGCCGATATTGGTTGTCTTTCCACGGAAATGCTGAATAAGGAAGACTGCCGAATGCCCTCGAAACATTACTCATCTGGCAGACTGGAATCCGGATCTCGCGCAAATGTCATCATCGCGGGCTCGGAAGAAGTTGAATACACGTATATAAAGTGCGCGGTTGCACGACAAGCATGACCTCCACGGAATAATTGTAACCTGACGGGTATCTCACAGATTCTCTCACAGCCTAATCCCCATTCTTCGACGTTCACTGGCATTGACTACGGCAATATGGCTACGGCTGTACCGCAGACGATGAAGGCTCTTGTCATTGAAGAGGTAGACCACAATTTCTTTGTGCGATGTGGGAATATCTCTGATGAAGCTATCGATTTCAGGGTCATCGCGTAGCTCTCAAGGACCATCCAGTTGCCCCTGTGGGTGACAATGACATTCTTATCAAGACTGTTTCGGTCGCGCAGAATCCTACCGATTGGAAGCGTAAGGATTAAACAAAACATGAAGGAATAAGCGATTGACTGAAGATTGACTTCCACACTAGATGTCGATACCATCGGTGTTCCCGGCACGATCCTCGGCTGCGATTTCTCTGGACACGTCGTGCAGGTGGGCAAGAACGTTACAACCCTCAAGGTTGGAGACCACGTCGCCGGGTTTGTGCACGGCGGGGCCTTCACCGACGAGGGTGCGTTCGCGGAATACGTCAAGACCCCTGCCGACCTCGTGTGGGTTGTGCCAGAGGGCACGATCAACTATGACCAGGCAGCGACTCTCGGCTGCGCGTACGTACTCCTTATTTATCTCTGCCTAGGAACCAGTTGACCTTATGAGCATTCCGGTCTAGTTTCTGGACGGCGGCACAGGCCTTGTTCCACAAGACCCGCCTCAACCTTATTGAGCCTCCAGCAAAGGCATCAGGTGACGAATGGATCTTCATCTACGGAGGAAGCTGTGAGTTTTGCTGTGGTTTTTGCGTCGTTGTTATTCATCTAACCCTCCGGTATGCAGCTGCGGTAGGCATCTTCGCTGTGCAGCTCGCACATCTTGCTGGCTACAAGGTCGTCACGACTGCATCTCCACGCAACTTCGAATATGTGAAATCCCTCGGTGCGGATGCGGTGTTCGATTACAAGGATCCCGACGTTGTGACGAAGATCAAGCAGGCAACGGGCGATTCCATCACGAAAGCCCTCGATGCAATCTCCCTGAAGGACTCCCAACGGATCACCGCAGAGGCCCTTGCACCCTCCGGAGGCAAGGTGGTCCTCGTTCTCCAGCCAATCCCTGATGCGACGAGCCGCAAAGACGTCGAGTTCTTCCGTACGTGCTACCCCACTCGTCGGCAAGATTGACTTCATTCTGATTTTCTGTTTAGCAACCCTCATCTACACCGCGCTTGGCCGTGCATTCGACTTCGGACCAAGCAAGCGCTTCCCCGTCTCGCCTGATGACAGAGAGCAGATCGTTGAGTTCCTCACGAAGGTGCCTCAGCTTGTGAAGGATGGTGCAATAAAGCCGCCGTCAATCAAGCTTTGGGAGGGCGGACTGGCTGCGATTCCTGATGGCTTGCAGTATATGCGTGAGGGCAAGGTCAGCGCAGAGAAGATCGTATACAGGGTGTAAGCTTAGTATTGAGGAGATGCATATGTACAATTAGCCTGTCAAATTTATACCTACATTATCCCACCGGAGCGTTGGTCCTAAGCATCTACATGTTATGAGCATGACTTTGATGACTTTGCGCAGTGCCGCAGGCCCTGCAGGAGGCGGCGAACATAAATTTCTGTAAATGGCAACTGCGAGCGACTTACGGCTCCGATTCAGACGGTCATCCTGTCCGCCGGTGCCGCTCAGCGTTAGGACCGTTCTACTTAGTCACACTTCAGCTATTCCTCTCTCTATCAGCATCGCAACACAACCAGGATGGCTTCTTCAACGGCAACCGCTACGCAGACTCGGGCTGGAAACACTCGCGGACGGGGAGGGAACAGGGGCAAGCGCGGCGGAGGACGCGGCGGGCAGCAGAGGAACGGCACCACAGCCCGCGATCTCAACCATGTCAGCAAGCCAAATGCACCCGCGCAGGCCGACGCAGAGCAAGACAACAAGCAAACCGTTGAGGCATTCTCCAAAGATGTCAAGCAGGACGCTACAGCGGACGATGCGGCTACCGCAGACGACGGCGCCGTCTGCTGGATATGTGCCGAGTCGGTGAAGTACTGGTCGGTGTCGGAGTGCAACCATCGGACCTGCCATGTCTGCGCGCTGCGCCTCCGTGCGCTTTACAAGAAGATGGAGTGCACATTCTGCAAGGTGCGTTATCCGGATCGCCCTTGTATGGCATATTTACTGATACGAGCGTACACCGGTCGGTTCGCAGGAACCCCAACCCTCCGTGATCTTCACAACCTCGCCCGACGCGCCATGGGCATCATACACCCCGGATAAAATACCATACAAGGATGCAAAGCTTTCGATCTCGTTCGAGACGCAGGAGATGATGGAAGAGACTCTCATCCTCCTCCGATTCAACTGCCCTGACCCTCAATGCGATTTCATCGGGAACGGGTGGAGCGACCTCAAGCTTCATACCCGCGCGACGCACGGGAAGCTCATGTGGTTGGTGTCTTCCCTCGCTTGCATCTGTGCATTGCATAACATGTTGCGTCCTTCAGTGATCTGTGCATACGCTTCAAGAAGGTTTTTACCCACGAACATGCGCTTTATGAACCCAATCAGCTCCCTATTCATCTCCCGTCAATGGCAAGAGGACATAGACACGGCCATTCCAAACAAAACCACCAAATTGAAGGCGGCGTTCACCCACTCTGTGAATTCTGCCGGGAATGCTTCTTCGGAGACGACGAGCTTTATGCACATATGCGCGAGAAGCACGAAGAATGCTTTATCTGCAAACGAAACGAAGTCAAGGATCAGTAGTGAGTAGCCAAGCTGCCTGGGTTAACCTCCTTTTTGTGACCTTTCTCTCTAGTTTCCGCAACTATGAAGCCCTAGTGCGTTACACCATGACAAGTCGAGAGCGTGCGTTGCTGACCATCCTTCTGCACCTACAGGAGGAACATTTCATGCATACACACTTTCCTTGTCGTCGCGCCGAGTGTCTCGCACGCAAGTTCGTCGTCTTCGGGTCCGCGATTGACCTGAAAGCCCACATGGTCGAGGAACACGGTGCAGAGATGTCTGCACGCGACCGTCGTGACGCGCGGCGTGTGCAAGCCGACTTCGAGTTTGAGGAAGTTGGTGCAGGGCCAGGTGGACGTCGCGGCCGACGTGACCGAGGCGATCGCGAGCGTGAACGCGAACGCGAACCCCCACCGCAGGCATCTGCTCAGCCTCCAGGGGCTGGTTCGCGTCCTCAGGCTGCTGGTACCAGACGCCGAGAGGCGTTTGGTGGTACTTTAACCGCAGAGGGCGCGCAGGCGAGTGCGGGTCAACAGCAGGCTGGCAGCCGTCGCCAATCGCCCTCCCCTGACCTTGGCGACGGGCCTAGGATATCCGCTCTTGTTACTCGACTGCACGAGCTTGCCCCGAACCCTACTACCGCTGTTCCCGCAGTCAAGGCCGCGGTGCGCTCCTACAAGGCCTCCGAATCGTCTGCACGAGATCTCATCTCCACAGTGTGGAACATCCTCGATCGCAACCTCGACGGGAGTGCTAGCATTGTGAACTCGCTTGTCGATCTGATAGACGATGATGAGAAGAAACAGAACCTGTTGGCTGCCTGGAACGGTTTCAAAGTTGAGGTGTGTAGTAAATTTCTGTGCCCGCACACCCAGCTTTTGCTCACACGTCGAATCCTACCTCAAAGCAACGAAACCAGTTCCCCGAGCTTGTTCCTACTGCTACTGGTTCTGAGTGGTCCGGCGTGACCAGCGGCCGCGTTCTCAACGCCAAGAACTCTACCGCAGTGCGCTCGTCTACGCAGTCCTCCCGTCAGCTTTTGGATCGCGTTGCCCGCGCTGCGGCGTCGACCTCCGCACAGGCCTCCGCTCCCAGCCGTGCACAAGCGGCCGTGAACAGTTTCCCGCCTTTACAAGCTTCGTCAGCCGCTGGACCCTCCACCGCCGCGCCATTCCGTCAGCCCCAGCGTGTCACACCATGGGCCTCCAGCGCGGCAGTCGCTGCTCCGGCACCCGTTGTACGCGTCCCGACGTCTGTCCCTGGGCCAGGGGCCAAATCCAAAGCGGGACCTGCGGTCCTCTCCAAGTCTGCGTTCCCCGAATTGCCATCTAGCAGTGCTCCCCGCGTGCCCAAGGGCGCCATCGGCGGGAACCAGTCTCTCAAGAAGATCTTAGGCGAGTCTGCGCCCGCGCAGCCAGCATGGCAGAGTGGCCGGAGCTCTGCCGCAGGAAATGGTTCGGGGGAGAGCGGGGCATCCACACCTGGAGAACCATCTGGTCAACAAGAGGGAGATGCGGAAGGTGGGCAGCCCCAGGGCACCGTTGGGAGAAAGAAGGGGAAGGGGAAGCAGAAGCAGACCCTGTTTACGCTGGGTTCTTTCCCTACCTAACGGATCACTGTTACCATTGCTTGCTTGCTAGCGTAGCGTGTTAGATATAGACGTAGATGTAACACGAGATGTAGCTCTATCATCCCAGCGACGCCCTTGCCAATCATAAGACGGTGATACTCATCAATATGTCATAGACACTATTCCGGCTGCTCATACGCCAAGAACTGAGTGACATTAGTTTGAATGCTGGGCGAATGGGCAATGCGAACTGATGCTGAGGGCTCGATGTTGCATAGCATCCAAAGATCGATGGAAATGTAGTATTAGCAGCAAGGAATACATGTACGAAGCTGTTCGTCACGGTCAGTTTCAATGAAGCAACTGCCGGAGACGAGAGCGTACGCACTGGCAAGCCAAACCCAACACCCAAAAACACAACGAGCACCTTCATTGCGTCTTCATGAAGTTTGACTCCCGTATCCGCTGCCTGTTGGCCTTCCGTAGCCGCACCTTCTCCGCCTTCCCACCAGGACCGTCGTCGGGGAGCTGCTTTGGCTCGAGGAGTGTCCATAGCCACGATGGGTACGCGTCGTCTGGCATAGCCATCACCTCCGGTTGGCCCTTGAGATAGTTGAGGCCAACAAGCGTAGTATTTTCCCCGCACGATGACTTGGCTAGCGGGGCTGAGGATACGAAGGAGCGAGTGAGTGAATGAGTGAGTGAATTACGGAGACGTCTGTACGATGCCAACTCACGTTCTGCCGGGTTTGTCGACGCGCTAGTGCTCTGAGGCTTCGCTGCCGCAGCTGCGGGTGCGCTTTGGGTGGCGAGACATCTCCGAGGAGCCCAGAAAGTGGTGAGACGCAGCTGGTGTCTGACGGCTCGTACGAAGGACATGGTAGACATGGAGGCGCCCGTAAACGCTCCTGCGTTCGACAGAAAAGGCCGCTTGCCTTTTTGAGTACAGCTACCGTACCGCCGGGCGCTTCATCCAGCGTTGGACCCCGAACGTTAACTGGTCACAACTACGAAGTACGACGACAAAGCTATTCGAACAAATCTGATGTTGAGATACTTGACGCGATTTTTCGTGAAAGCAGCCGCAAGGTTAGGAAAGATCCACCGAGATTCCGAGGAGAACATATGCCAGGCAGCCAGGTGGAATTGTACAAATTTATTGGCAGCTGCACAACATATTGACGTCGCATAGTACACATCCGGATGGATATACTTTCAAGAAATTATAAGGCAACAGTCGAGCCTGGATCCCGGGTTGACCAGAGCTCTGCCTATAATAGTAGAGCGCTCAGCACGCGTCACTTCCCTCCCTGCAGCAGTAAACCTTGATGCCCGTCCAGCAGCAGGCTCCATCGCCACATGAGTCGCGACCACAGTCGACATAGCCGGTCGGGCAGCTGCCTGCGCAGAAAGGCGCGGTCCCGTCCCAGTAGCACGGGTTGACGTCGAGCGCAGTGTCGTTCCCGACGAGGGAAGACTCGATGGGCGCTGGGCTGACGCCGGCGAGGTCAGTGTTGTTCGCGGCCACGATGATAGGCTTAACGGTTGCCCCAGTGGACTCGACGACAGCGGCCTTGACGCCAATTGCAATCACGACAAGAGAGAGGATCGCAGTGGTGAATGTCTTCATGATGTGCTAAATGGTACGCCGGCGGTCAGTCACATGAATCGCTAGGGAAGAATCTTAATCATAGTGTACTTACCAGCTGTTAGGACGGCTGTAGTGTTCGGCTCGAGGTGCGCCTATCGATAGAGAATCTGCCCGATGTCAATGAGCGATGTTGTAGAGAGCGGGTGGAAGGGACTGACTCGAAATTCGAATGCTCTGACGATAGAGACCCAAGGTCTATGCGTGCCGTATATATACTCTGCTGAGAGAAATCAATGAGGCCAAATTAACGTACTGGGCAGTTTGTAGCAGAACCCACCAAAGAGGTCGTCGATGGGTGAGATTCTCCTTTGAAAGGCATGCCATGAACATACGGCGGCACATTCAATGCCTGGCAAGGGCACGGGAGCAAACATGGCATGTGGTACCTCACGCCGCGTTCCATAACGACTGAGAAGACAGAGTGCCACAAGTCCCTGTTTGCTACCGGCAGAAATGCCGCCTGTTGCGCAAGGAAGTACTACTATAGTTCGGCTATATCAGAATGGGGTCGAAGCGGAGATGAGCATGGCGTCCAGTGCAACTGATCATGGGGAAGTTTGTAACTTTGTGTGTTACGTGGACACACATCGCTATCCAAACCTGGAACCGCCGTCGACTGATCGTCTTCGTCCGGCACAAATCTGCTTGAGACTCGCCGTGAATTGGTCGCTTTCGCTCGTCGGGCCTGATACCGTGGCCGGTCACAGATCTCTAGAGCCAAACGTACGTTCAGCATCGGACCCACTGGCAGGGAATGGCATACCATCATGGACTACTAGCTCGTTCTTCATCCAGGCGCAGATACACAAACAAGCGTAGGCTTGCGCGCACTAGTAACAATGTTAGCCTACTTCTTCAAAGAATTGACGTACATTCAACATTGGGGACTCGTCCGAGGAGGTACTACCAGTCAAAGTAATTAGACGCCGAATTCATTATGCGCTCAAGATTAGATAATGAAGGTAGAACGCTTTCCAATCTATAGTAGCACCGTTCCTAGTTCAAGCCGTTACAATTCGTCAAGCTCTTCAAAGCTCAGACTCACCGCTTCCCCTCCAACGACCGAACGAACGCAAGACTGGAGCATCTATACCCAGGCTAGTATGTTTCCGTTCTGCGCACAGCTCGAAATCTGCCTCCTATAACAATGCTCACCACTTGTAGTTCTATTGCGGCACTACGCCACTGTGTCTCCCTGCCCTGCACGGCGATGATACATAGTGGTATCTTGGACATGCCAATGGTGTGCATGAGTTTCCAACTTTGGCTGGGGCCACAACAGCACGCGACCGCTACTGGTACATTGCCGCTGACGACCGACTGCCCCCCCCCCAGTATGATCACTGTCAGATTTGGACGACGTAGTAACCTACATCAGCTCCGTAGTGATTTATGCAATGTCTCAAGCGTCTTGGAAGACGCGGATCCAGGAGAATCCGCTCCAGAAGGCAGGGGTGTGCGTGCTTGGGTGCGTGTAAGTAATTTGGACGCTTCGGGCACCCGACTACGCTGAACCGAGTCTCTATACTCAAGGTGCGTATACAACGGGTACAAAGCGTGTCGGAACTCAACCATGGCGCGCGCTCAAGAGCGACGCGCGCCAGCCACACTATACAGTTATTGATAGACGCCCTGCTCTTCGGGCGCCTCCCTTACACCCTCCCCCCNTTGGGCTCGCCTCCGTCGTAGCGTAGCGTAGCGGCGCTGTATCTAGCGAGTCCGTAGCGCGATTAAATGGCATTACTGTGCACCCGACTGATAATCCGCGAGGTGTGTGCAACGAGTTTTCCTCGTCGCCCTGCAGCGTACGCTGTGCGCGCGGGTGAGCCCCGCGCAATCCTTCCAAGCTCGAGATATGCGAACGGTTGGGTATGACCCAACCTCCAACGGACACCCAGGTCGTTGCCGAGTGGTGAGACGTGTAGGGCCACGATGTAGACGTAGTTAGACGTCCGCCATCTCGACGTCCTCCGCCGGGGCGCCAACAGCGTTTTGCTCTGGTACCTCGGGCCCCTCTGCTGGTACGGGCAGAACGTCCCCGGGAGGCGCCGTTTCCGTTGGTACGGGGTCGGCGGGTCCCAATCCGTTGGGCTCGTCGGCGTGCGGGTCCCCTTCGACCTGCTGAATTGGTTCAGTGGTCATATCGAGGGGTTCATCCTCGTCCGTACGGCCTGATTCGCGTCGATAAAACGCTGCCCATTTGAGCAGCGCTACGTCGAGACGTTCGGGGTTCAGCCCGCAATCTGCGACGTGTCGGATCATGTCTTCGAGCGTGGGTGGGATGGGACCAGCGTACGGCAGCGGTTGCAGGATAGCGCTAGGCTGTGCGCCTACGCGCTGGAGTTCCGCTGCAAGATGCTCGCGATTTTGCAAGATTTCGGCCAGCCGGGTGAATGCCGCGCGCTTGGCATGCTTCCGTCGCTTAGCCATCGCGTCGACCTGTGCGCCAAGCGTTGTTACTTGGTTTGCCCATATGAATCCTCGGAGTGTGTCGTCGTCGTGTGTGCCGTCCGGCGCGCGCAGTATGTGCCGTGGTAGTGCATACGGGCGGGTGGTGATGAATTCGCGCCAGACCTCATACCCGTCGGTGGGCCGTGGGTCTGCGGGGTTGGTCTTCGGGATCTCGGATTTCCGTTGCGGTTCATGCTTCTCGCGGTACCATGCCGGGACACGGAACGTGAGGATTTCACGTTCCACCTCGTTCGGCTTGTGTCCCTTGACTTGGATACGTTTGAGCCATGCCTTGACCTTCGAGATCGCTCGTAGGCCGATGACGCCTTCGACTTGCGTGAGGTTGAGGACCTCCTGTGCCTCTGCTACGGACGACGGTATTGTCGTCCCTTTTGGCAATGAGAGCGTCTGCGCGGGCGCTGGCTGGGGAACCAGCGCCGTATTGTTATGCGCAATGTGTACTGTGTTGACTGCGGTGGAAGGTCCCGCCTCGTTGTGCTTGTCGCGGGCTTGACGTCCACCGCTCCTCCCCCCCCTGAGTCGACCCCACAGACGGTGAGTAATGGCGGTCCCGTCCGCGAGGGGAGTAGGCCCGCTCATGGCGGCGGTACGCCTCGCTGTCGTACCGATGGCGGCTGTCTGGGTGTCGGCTCGGGGACTCCGTACGCCTCCTCCGGTAGTCGGGCGACCTGTCGTAGCGGCGGGAGCGACGTCGAGAGTCGGACCGAGAACGGTGGCGACGGTCGTAGCTGTGCGAGCGCGACCGCCCACGTCTCGCCGGCACGCTGGGGCCGGCGTCGCGGTCGTCGTATCGATACCGTCTGTCGTAGTCGTCCAGCGAGTGGCTGCGCCGTTGTCGTGACCGCGACCGGTGCATCGACGCGCTGCGACGGCGTTGGCGGCTCGTAGTCGGGCTGGTGTCACGGCCCCGCGTCACGGGCCCGACACTATGTCGGCGCGAGGGTGTTTCTCGGCGGGCGGGCGACGCGTCCGCGTGTTCCACCGCTGACGTGGCCGATTCAGCGGTCGCGACCGGATTCAACTCCGGCTGCGACACGAGGTTAGCAGTGTCGTTCATGACGACGTCGCCCTCCCGATCAGTACTTACGGGAGGTTGAGCCGCGAGCACGGCGCGTATGCGCTCCGTGTCCGCCACATGCTCCCGCCAACGGCGTTCCTCCCGCTCGCGCCAAAAGAGTGCACGGTTCCGTCGGTCCCGCGCGGACAGCGTTGAGCGTGGCTCGTCCAGGTCATCGTCGTCCGCTTCAAGGTACGAATCCCAACCGGATTCGTCGCCATCAGCGTCCTCGATTCCCGCGACGTTGCGCCACATGTTGACGCGCTGGACGAGCCGTGCGTTGCGGTTTTCCAGCCGGCGCACTGTCTGGCGCAGCGCTTGGAGCTCTGCGTCGACCTTGCGCCCACGCACAGCGGAGGCGTCCTCGCGCCCGTCCCTGTAACCCAGTGCGTAACCGTCGTTGCGCGTTTCCTGTGCCAGGTCGTCGCACATGGCGGCCATGGCGCGCTTGAGGGAGTGGACGCTAAGCTCGCGCTCGGCGTCCAGATGGTTGAGATACGCATCGCAGATGGCGCATCCTTGGCGGTGGGCGATGACCTGTCTGTTGCTCAGCCACTCCCAGGGCCACAGCGCCGTCGGAGGTCTGTCGACAATAAACGGGTCACCCTCTCCGGAGGTCATCGCACCGGAAGGCGCCGGGGCAGCAGTGTCGGCACGCTGCTTGCCCTTGTTGCGGGAGGGCACAGGCGGGGTATCACCTGTGCCGGCAGAGCTGGGCGCGAGCGCAGTAGCACTCGCGCCGCTGAGAGCGGCGCCCAGTGGGCCGCTGTTCGTCACGGAGGTGGGGGGCGCGAGCTGAGAATCGCCCGCGCCCGACTGGGATTTTTTCTTGAATTTGGGGAACTTGCCGGACATCGAGATAGGGGTGGCTGACGTAGAGCGTCGGAAGCGAGTAAGCGTGAGATAGAGTCGTGGAGGCAAGTGGGAGCCGGCGCGGTGGAAACGCCCAGGGAGCCAGTGGCTGCGGAACTGTACAGTTGACCAAGCGGGGTTTGAATTTTAGGTTCAAACCCGGGCTCTGGCCAATCTACCGCTACGCCGTACCGTCGGTCCGGTTGCACCGCCTTCAGGCACCGATCGTGCCTGTGACGTCGATGCAGGCGTCCTCTCGTTTCCCCGTCCGCGTTCCCGCACGCGCTCCTGGTTTGCTGCTACCGGTCGAGTTTGACGGCCGGTGCCCTTCGCGCGCGCCTTCCCCGGCAGTGCCTTCCAATCATCCACCCCAAGCACCTCAAAGTACTTGTCGAGGGCTTCCAGGTCTTTGACATTCGACCACTGCTCCCAAGTGGTGTCGCCGTCCGCCCACTGGACGAGGAACTGAACGGTGTTCCCCGTCCATTGGTGAGCGACTATGTCGTCCACCAGGTGTTCACGGTACGGGTCATCCCCGAAGTCGTAGAACACGTTGATGTCACGATGCGGGAACATCGTGTCATCATTCGGTTCATGCGGACGCAGCCGGCTCACGTGGAAAGTAGGATGAATTCCCCGTCCTGCGAGCTCGGGTGGCAGTTCGAGTGTGCAGGTAGACACCTCCGGGTTCGTTCGTCGAATGCGGTACGGACCAATGAATTTGGGCAGGAGCTTCGCGGCCCTGCCCTTCGGCATGTTCAGCTTGTCCGTTGACAAGTAAGCCAACTTGCCGACGGCAAACGGGTTGTCCTCCGTTTGCCCGACATCGCGCCGTCGCCTGTTGGCGTGGTGTGTCTGCTCCACGCGACTCGCAATAATATTGTCGTGGGCCTGTCGTAAATAATCCAGTGCCCTCTCCGCGAAATCCCGGATCCCTGGCAGCGCTGGCTCAGGACTAAGATCCTGGACCATCCGGGGCATGAATCCTCCCGTGAGTTCGAACGGCGCGAAGCCTGTTGATGCGTTCCGGCTCGAGTTCAGTGCAAACTCGACCATCGGGATCTTGCGCGCCCAATCGCGCTGGTTGGGCTGTACCACTGCACGCAACAGTTGTGAGACTGTCCGCACAGCGCGTTCGCTCGCGCCGTCCGTCTGTGGGTGGTACGCCGTCGACATGAGCAACTTTGTGCCCAACAGACGGTGCACCTCCCGCCAGAACTTGGACACGAACTTGGTGTCCCGATCAGATACGATCGAGGACGGTAATCCATGCAATCGAACCACCTCTTTTACGAACATCCACGCCAATTCTGATGCGCGGACGGTCGTGCGCGTCGGCACGAGGTGCACCGACGCGGTTAGACGGTCAATGATCACCCACAAGTAATCATGGCCGTCGCACTCCGGGAATGGTCCGACGAAGTCCATCGCAATGGACGCCCACGGCTGGTCGGGTACTGGCAATGTATGCAGCAGTCCGGCGGGCTTCTGCGTAGACGATTTAGTCGTCTGACAGACCCCGCAGGACCGGCAGAATCGTTCGATTATCTGCCCGATGTTCGGCCACCAGTACCAGCGGCGGACGTAGTCACTCGTCCGCCGGTAGCCGAGGTGTCCCAGCACCGAATGCGCTTGGTCTACGATGATTTCGTATACCATGCGCCGGCCCTCCTTGACTTTGGGTACGCACAGCACCCATCGTCCGTCGCGACTCAGGTGCCAAATCAGGCCTTCCTCGACCTTAAACCGAGGATGCGTTCCCGGCGCCTCGAGGATCTTCTTGAATACCGGATCCGCGCCATAACCTTCCTTGATACGGTCACGCAGTCGGAACCGCGACTCGACTATAGTGTCTAGTCGTGGTCCATTCCCCGTAGACTCGAGAGCGATGGGGTCACTCCCGTCGTTCGGAGTCTGCTCGACGGCGCCAATTGGCAAATGTCGCATGAGCTCAGCGGCTTCGACCTCGCGGTCCTCACGGCGGTCAGCGATACGCGTGGCCCGTAACTCCGCGATGCGCTGTTCTCCGAGTAGATCACACTCGGGATCCAATCGCACATCAGCAGAGACAAGGTCGTAGGGCGGGTGGTGTGCATTCGCCTCCTCATGGAGGTAGAACCGAGACAAGGCGTCTGCCACCTTGTTCTTGGTGCCTTCCACCCATCGGTAGTCGCAATCAAAGCGTCCGATGTACTCGAGCCACCGATGGACGCGAGGCGTGAGGTGCCGCTTGTCTTTGAAGAACTTCAGCGCCTTGTGGTCGACTACGATCCAAAACTTTCGGCCAATTAGCTTGTCTTCCCAGCGCATCAGCGCTTCGATGACAGCTAAGGCTTCATGTTCGGACGTGCCGTAGTTGGCCTGCGCGTCCGTAAACTTCTTAGACATGAAGCCTGCGGGCCGGCACGTAGTCCAGTCCGGCCCCTGCCCATACATTGCACCAACGCCGGACGGGCAGCCATCAGTGATGACCCAAATCGGGTCGGGGTGCTTTGGGTCAATAGGTCGGAGTATCGGAGACTTGCACGCGAGGCGCTTGATCTCATCGAAGCACTTCTGGTGCAGTGGGCGCCAGAAGAAATGTTGACCATTACGCATCATCGACGACAACGGCCCGGTGTACGAGGATACATCGGGCATGAAGTGTGCGAGATACTGCACCAATCCCAAGAATCGCTGGACATCATTCCAGGTTCTCGGTACTGGCCAGTTTCGGATCCTGACCATCTTGTCAGAGTCCGCATGGAGTCCACGGTCGTCTATTAGATGACCGAGACACTCCATCGAAGGCGACAGCAGGTCCGCCTTCTTCATGCTCAGGTATAGTCGTGCTTCCCTGAGCTTGTCGAATACCCAACGGAGGGTTTCGACGTGTTCCTCGAGTGTGTCTGTAAATACAAACACGTCATCGAGATACACATGCACCGTTCGACCAAGTCGTTCGCGGAATATGTGCGTAACAAGGCGTTGGAACGTGGATGGTGCGTTGCAGTCACCTTGTTGCATAACTCTACTAACGAACGTGCCGAAGGTAGTCGCAAAGGCCGTCTTGTGGACGTCCTCGTCGACGATTCGAGTTTGCTCATATGCGTCAGACATATCGAGCTTCGAGCGATATCGCGCCCGAGCGACGTCGCTACGAATCTGCTCCTGGTCCGGGAACGGTGTAACGTCCCGGACCGTGTTGTCATTCCGCTGACGGAGGTCAACTACGGTACGTAGTCGTCCATCCTTCTTGCGGATGCACAACATGGGCGCGGCCTGTGGAACGGGCCGCGCCTCCCACCATCCAGCCTCTAAATAGCGCTGGATCTTGTCGCTGAGCTGTGTCCGTAACGCCTCCGGACACCGCGGCAAATGGTACGAGTACCGCTTGTTGTCGTCAATTAGTGGGATCGTGTGATTGACCTCCCGGAGCGGCGGGAGGCCAGGCGGCACTGGTTGAAATAGGTCCTGATATTCGTGTAGTAGTTGTTGCCGAATCGTCTGGAATTGATTTTCGTCTTCGCTGCGTGTCCCCCATCGGTATCGTTCCTGGTCCGCGTCCACCGCGGGTGATCCCGCCGTGGAGGCTTGGGCCCTCATCGAGTCGGTTGAACTCGATGGCGCCTTGGTAGGGGCAGGGGTGGTCCGCACGGCCGCCAATAACGCGACCTCCCTGTCCCTATGTTCCGGCGCTAGTCATTCACGTCGGCCCTCGGCCTCCCCGGTGACCTGGGCCATCGGGCGAGCGCGCTCATGCTGTCGCACGTTGCGCTTGCGCAAGTTCTCTTGAACTTGCGCGCGAGATAGTGCCGGATACGACTGTCCGTCTATGTGCACGCAATTGTTCTTGAAGTCGAGCATGACCCCAAATCGCCTGAGGAACGGTGTGCCGAGCACCGCATCGTATCGGTCGAGGTTCGCGATGTCGAAGTATACTTCGGCACCAAATGCACCCAGGGTAACTGGAGCGCGAGTGCCAAAGTTGATGCGCGATCGACTGCCCGCGCATCCGAGCTGGAGTACGGCTGGGTTCTCCAACTTGATGATGTCGCATCGAGACACCTGCGCGAAGTCGTTACTGAGCATCTCGGTTGTGCTCCCCGCATCACAGAGCGTGAGCGCTCCGAGTCCGTTGATGTTGAGCATGAGCACGATGCACTCTTGCTCTCCTTCGGACAGCAGTGGCCGTCGGCCAGCCCGTGCTCTGGTCACGAAGGTATCATTCGTGACCGTCATTGCAAAGAATCTGGCCGTTGTGCGGCACACTTGGTCGTACCCAGGGGGGNTCCAGGTCGCTATCTGGGGGGTAATGCGGTGCCGTGGACAACGCTCAGTAGCTGTCTATTAACACGGGTGAGTTCGCCATCACCCGTCGAGTTGTCCTCGTCCTCGTCCTCGTCCGATTCCCGTCCCTGCTCGACCTGTTCGCCAGCCATCAGCTCGCGAATACGAGCTGTCTGCTCGCGCACTTCCGCTGACCGCCGAGCGAGGGGGTCCAAGCCCTCGCTCTCCCGGTACAACACCCGGGATAGTTCGCGTCGCGTCCACGTAAGGGATGCGCGCATCATGGCGGCACGNTCGCGCGCCNGTCCGAGCTGGCGCATTAGGTGCGAGTTCTGCTCGTGTATCCGGTATACTACAGACAGCAGTCGAATAAGATCCTCGTCCGTGCGGTCGGAGTCAACTAACTCCGACCATGCACGGTCGAGTTCCACGAAGAGGGACCGCTCAAGCGGGTGCGCTTCGTGGTGCTCGACGGTCGGCAT
>JAPEVG010000102.1:0-95827 GCA_029747595.1 Trametes cubensis
TGTTTGCGTTCGCGCGGGACAATGCGCTGCCCGGGTCGAGGTGGTGGAAGAAGATGCACCCTTGGACGAGGACGCCGGTCAATGCGGTTTGGCTTGTCATGGCTCTTTCGGGGATCTGTGGGTTCTTGGGGTTTTCGGAGACAGCGCTATCGTCGCTCGCTGGGTGAGTCTCTATCATAACATGGCGCTATCGCTTCTCACCCGTCAAGTATAGCGCGTCCGTTATCGGGCTGTACGTCTCGTATGTGACCCCCATATTCCTGAGAATTACCTCGGGTAGGACAAGGCTCCATCCCGGCCCGTTCACGCTTGGGAAATGGTACATGCCCATCGGCATCGTTGCAGTGTCCTGGGTCAGTTTCATCGTGGTTTTGCTCGTCTTCCCTCCAGAAGTGCACCCAACTGCGGATACAATGAGTGTGTACATCAAGTCTTGCGATTTTGTCTTGCTAATCTCTGTCACTGCCTTCCTGTAGATTATACCGTCGTCATCATCATGTCTGTGTTTATTTTCGCTTCGCTATCATGGGTCATCTCGGCAAGGAAGTGGTTTAAGGGACCTGTGAAGACGGTAGAGGACAGAGATGGCATGGTTGGCGAGTTTGACGAGAAAGGAGCGCGCGTCGAGGAGAAATCCGTAGAAAGTCATTGACAGGCCTCACCTCTTGACCCTATCACGACCGGGCCTGGGGCGCCTGTAAATCCGTCTGAATACCATTTGATGCACAGCTTACCACTGGGAGGGATACCCATAAAGAGAATGGTTTCGACGCATGGTCCCTGGTGTATGCGTATATAGCCATAACCTGCCTGCCGGCAAATGCCGAGGCTGCTGCGGGACAAGCGCGGTGGAGCTCGTGTTAGCCACGATGTCGCGTACGGCGTACGCTTGCAAAGCCTATTGTTCAGAACTGACATCCACAGACGCATTTGCTCTACAATCAGCCAAACCCATTGCGATATAAAGCACTTTGCTCGTCCGCGACGCACCCTCGTACCGTTGATTCTGCGACTCAAGCTCAAGTTGTTGCTTGTAGCATCCTTCCGCCACCTGCTTCTTCGTGCACCTTTTGCGAACACAGATTACCTACTATCTTGATCATGTTCTGGAGCGACCATCCCGAGGGCAACTATGTGATGATAGAGCCCAATGTCAAGTTCATGCTCTACACCGATAGAGCTAAGAAGTACCCTCCTCCGGCGTACTATGAGCGGCCTCCGCCGCCGATTCAGAAGGCCCTCCCGCTGGTACGTCTACCAATGCTACTTTGACGATGCGGATATTAATGTAACGCTGCATCCTCTCTGGCAGGACAAGATGCGTTTCTACCCCTCGAGGCGCCTCCAAAATGCGATGTGGGGAGGGCCGTGGAACCACACCGTCGCAGACGACCTCGACTCATTCTCGCACGTCTTCTTACATAGCGTCCTACTCCGCAGCAAGCGTCGCAAAGACGGCTCCGCTGGCAGTCTTGGATGGGCCTACGCAGCCTTGGGAAAAACCCACCCGCAGAAGCTCCTGGACTGGCGAGACGAGGTGGAACAGGGCATCTGGAGGACCTCGGAGGGCGTCAAGAAGAAGCGGAAGGAGGGAAAGGAGCCCAACCCCGCCACCCTGGATGCGATCTCGGACGAGCTTTTCAAGCTCTTCAAAGTCAACATTGGGCAGCACGGGCTCGAGCGGGAGATCGCGAGTGGGTACGCGTACGGAGAAAAGCGGACCGTTCAGGAACGGGCGAAGGATCACTACGAGCAGTATACCCAAGCCCTGGAAACTCTAGCCAAGGCTGCAGATGCGGCGTGTGCTAAGGTGGAGGAGGCGAAGAGAGAGAAGGCGGAGAAAAAGGCAGCGAAGAAAGCGAAGCAGGCCGAAGAAGCTGCTAAGCGCGAACAGGACGAGAGAGCGGCAGCCGCCGCGGAGACGGACAAAGTGGACTCACAGGATGCCACGGAGGGTGATGCTCAGGACATCGAGATGGAGACGGGGACAGGTGGTGAGGCGGAGGACGGTTCGAAGGGCGAGTCAAACAAGGAGGAGGATGACGGTACGGAGGAGCCCGCGGCAAAACGGCCTCGTCTGTCTTAATGTACTAACATCTGTTATGTCTTGGGCGATATGCAGACTAGCTCAATCGAATTTCTCAAGTATAATGTACGTATTCCTGCCGATAGTACCATCATGGAAACGTTACGGCTTAGAGGCCCCGATGTTTCTCTGTCTGCACGCTCGCTGAAGATAGTCCATGTGTGCTCTGTAGTGCGTGTACGGTGAGTGATATGTACAGCTACGCAGGCATACGGCAGTATCCGATGAGCTGATCAGGACCGAACCGGCCGAACCCTTCGCTGCTCTGCGTGTTAAGTACTGGGACAAGATGACTGGAACGCGGACACGTGACGTGCAGACGCGTTTGTGGCGCCTGAGCTTCCGTGAAGGGATGTTGTCAGATTGTCAGTTCGTTGCAAGAGCGGTGTTGGTTGCGACAGAGCGGCGTTCATCTTTCTCCCATCCCAACATCCGCGCCGTCTGCCCGAGCAACGCTCGCATGCCACGATACACTCAGCAACATCTCTGGGTCGATGGTAGCCTCGGAGCGCAACGACTACAGCCTTCATCGAAAGAGAAGTGTACCCCACCGGTACGATCGCATGATTCTTGTTGGAACTGTCCGAGTGCTTGACTGGCCATAACGCCTTGAAGCATAGGGATGGCTCGACACGTCACCAGAAGGCTCTAGCGGACGACCTCGAGTCCTTCACAAAAGTCTTCATCCTTACGATCCTCCGCCGTCGCAAGCGCGATCGAGAGCTTGTACGAGAAGAGTGCGCGCTCCTGCGCCTCTTCAATGACGCTCCAGAACGCTCCCTGTCCAACATCGCAGGCGAAGTGGAAAAACGCCTAAGCGCTGTGCAACTTGCAGCGACAAGTTGGTTGCCGGGAGATGATAAGGAGAGTAGGGGCCGGGGTCTCTACCGCGTCTGTCGAGGCCTGCTTGCGCTTATGGATCTCCACCGTAAACACGGAAGAGTCAGTGTCAAGCGCACAGAGCTCCAACAAATTCATACGAAGCCCAAAATCAACGGAGACCAGTGGGCGGCGGACCTGTACTTGTTATATCAGGCTTGTATGGAGAACCTAGAGGTCAAGGGTGAGCTTGCGTGCCTACGGGTGAAGAGCGTGTCAAGTTAAGAAAATCATATTCACACCACAGATACACTGCGGTGACAGCATACGATGTTACATACAAAGGGGGTTCATGTTTGGGAAATGTCTTCGTAGATAGCGTCTTGTTGTACGGTGGGTCTGACGGTATCTGGACGATTGTAGCTCGCATCATGTTGACACACTCGAAAATGATGGCACAGCGTGGATTCGACACGGTTTGGCTTGGCAGTTTCGTTGGAATGGATGATGTTCCTAGACCGTCGATATACTAATACCCAAATGACCTTGTCCGAGACTAACTGTCCGCAGCGTCTCCTAGAAGATTCAATTCCCTAGTATAATCCTTACCCATGTATAGGAATTCACAGCATCCGCTTAGCTATGTCGAGATGGTGAATAGTCCGATCACGTACGTTCAGTTCTTTATATTCACACGGTAGGCGTGGCCGCTAGCTAGTCGCTTGCATTCACGGCGGGCATTGGCGCCTATGTTCCGATAACATATTTGGAATATAGTCGAACCGAGAGTCTACCTATGTAACGGCTATGGCCCGAATATGTGCCAGAATTCTGTGAAGCCTTTGTAGCCACTATAGCACGACTATGTTTCCGCCCCGTAGATAAACTATTACTTTACCTCATAGTGACATTATGGCTGCCTCGAGATTTAACTACAAAGCAACTATTGACTGCATATTAGCGCCAATTCCAAAAATCATGGCGAAGCTGGACAATACTCGTTTGATAGGCGAGTCTCAAGGCGGCCATATGGTATTATGAGACAAAGAAACAGTTTACCTGCGGAGCGGTACCATAGTCGTGCTATAGTGGCTACAAAGGCTTCACAGGATTCCGGCACATATTCGGGCCGTAGCCGTTACATAGGTAAACTCTCGGTTCAACTATATCCCAAGTATGTTATCGGAACATAGGCGCCAATGCCCGCCGTGATTGCTTGCAACAGGATAGTTCGATCTTTGGCTTCGACGTGGCAGGAAGTCTAGCTCGTCCACTCGCCGAACCCACCGCGACATAGTATGGCTTAGGCTGAAGAACGGTGAGTAGATATGAGCTCGATACGTGCACGCCTGGATGGAGGTCAGTTCCGTAGCTGACCATTTTTCGCACGACGAAAGCCTGCTGATAGTAGGCTCAGGCTCACCCGGACCCGATGCTATTCAGCAGCCGTCATTGCCTCGGTGCGAAACGTGTGACCTAGCGGGCTCGAATCTGAGGCGGTGCGCGGGCTGCGGCAAAGCCCGATACTGTAGCAAAGAATGCCAGACAGCAGGATGGAGGCTCCATATCTTCGACTGCAACCGCAAGAAGGCCATTGCGACGGCGTATTACCTCTCCAAGGCGTGCCATGAGAACGTCGTGCCCCTTCACGAGCGAACGCGCGAAGACTATGGCTTCAACAAAGCGCTCGAGCTTGCGGGCGGCCATGGAGAGAAGATGCTGCTCGGCCTTTGGACCGAGGTATTCGTTGTTTACGGCGTCACTGCGAAGGGAGTGCAAAAGTGGCAGTCAGAGGGGAGGTTGGTCGAGGGAGTCAAGAGCACCTTTCAGCAAGTCCCACTGTCAGTCCGAGGACCGCACTACCCCTGGCTTCTCCTCAACCAGAATCTCTTGAACGGTCGCCCCTTGAACGAAGCCGAGAAAGAGGGGAGAATAGAAACGTACTCGGATACCCTGCACCGCACTTGGGAGTTCATTGGTGGTCCTCTGAGCGACCTTCGCCAGACAATCTGGTCTCAAGTTTCGGCGATGTCGCCATACGAGCAACGCTGCTTCTTCTTCTACGAGAGCCTCGTCGGCAACAAGGACCCTACACCTGACGATGTAGAAACGTGGCTCAGCTTCGGGTTCACCGCGATGACGCGCGAGGGCGTCGGAGAACTGGTGGAGAAGTACAAGCAACTCATGTGTCGATGCACCTTCCACGCCTTCTGCGTCGCGTATTACACGTGCACTCTTCCGCAACTCTTCTCTGAGCATGGGATAGCCACCCCCGTTGCAACGCTGCCCTCGAAAGACGGCCACGACGGCCCCTCCCCCGTGACCCTATTCCTGGACGTCATGTCTCAATCCCCGCACTTGTATAAGTCAGTCTGGCTCCTCAAGGCCCACGTTGACCGCTTGCTCCGTGCGGCTGCTTCCGGAAATCCGAAGATCCCGCACGATGTGGTTGAGGCCGACTACGGCTACAGCAACTGCAGGACTGCCGGCGAGAAGAAACTGCTCGATGTGTTGTACAAAAAATACTTCATGCACCCGGACGCAAATCCGCTGGACCTCCACGTAGCATGCATCAATGGCGAGCTTGGGCAGTATCTGGCTCGGTTTGTGAGGATGAAGCCCAAGACGAAGACGTACATGCGACTGTTGAAGACCGCGTACCCCAGTTCAAGATTAGGGGATAAAGCAGGCATCGCAGGTACTAGTTCTATCGTGTGAGGTGTGTATCTTGCGGCCGCTGATACATCGTCCTAGGTGTGAAGCCCTCAAAACCGATGCTGAATATGAAAGCGATCGTCGATCAGTCGGGTAAGGTACACTTGCTAGACAAAGATATCGATCTGAGCACGTACGGGTATGGAGAGCCAAAGACTGCATTCCTGATAAAGGACAAACGAGTCGGTAACAAGCTGATGCAGAAGGTATTGGCGGGATAGGGATGTTGTATCTGTGTAAACGTGCTGTAGTACTTAATTGGCCCAAAGACGAGGATCGCGAGCGTGAATCACAACGCGGAGTGTCACTTCCACGTGATGAGATGTCACAATTCACCACGCCAGAAAATCTCGCGCTGGCTTATCGTCGCACACCGTCAGCACCTGTTCTGCCCGATTGCTAGCTAGCTTTCTCCGCGAACGATTTGCTATTACGCAACAACACTAGAAGTCATGTTGTAAACGAGACCAGCAAAGTAGACCCTGTCGTATGCAAGTCGTCGTCCTTGGCTTGTGCCTGCTCGGTGCGGGACGTCACGGTACAAGTGCAATGGGCGTTCCGCCACCAATATGACCGGACGTATGGCACGCCACTTGTCGGCCCATGCCTTCGCACGAACCAGCCACACAAGACAGGTCAACGAGGAGGGATCATTTCTACACTCATACGCCGGAGGCGTATGTTGCTATTCAGATCCTCCGTTGTCGCACTCGCCTCGAAGCATGTTTGCAAGAAGCTCAATGGGTACCTCTACCTCTACTTAGAGAGTGCCACATTTTACCGCTGTCAAGCCACATTACATAGACGTGGGTCATCCTTCGACTTCTTCTGCAATGGTTGTTGACGTCCAGGCGTCATGCTGTATCTGATTTGTTCACAGGTCGCGATGGCATCTTACTGCAGTTATACGGCTACCTGCTTTGGTATCATTGATCATTGACTACCGGCGATACACGAGCTTCACGCGAGACAGGTCGTAAGGCCGCCCCTATCTCTCAAGAGTTCTGTGCAGACGAAGGCGTCTCCTATGACACGTGCATTCGTGCACAACAGAGTATATATTGCGCATCCACCACAATTTCGCTTTCTCAACCACAGCTACGATGTCACCCTCTATTCCTGCTGCCGGCGCGATGTGTCCAGACAGCGATTGCACCATCTCCTTCACACGTGGTGGTATTCAGCTCATCCCCGACGTACTCGCCAACTGGGCATGGCGCCGTGCTATCAACCCGCTATACGATGAAGTTAGCGAGGAGGCCAACCCATGGTTCAAGTCCTTCAAGCTCTTTACGCCGAAGTCACAACATGCGTTCGACCGTGGCGACATGACCAAGGTAGCGGCTATGGCCGTACCTCATGGCTCACGAGGTAGGGTATTCTGCTCAGCATGTGCTAGTGCCGTCCTGATTCTTGTAGAGCATCTGAGAAGCTGTATGGATTTTTCCAACGTCGTCTTTAGCATCGACGAGTATACGGACAGACAGCCTCCTCCCATCGTGCAGGAGCTAGTTGATGGTTGCATCGATGTAATCCACAAACACACCTCTGAGGAGGGAAGATGTCCGACGGTATTCGACCAGTTCTTCAGCCAGTATGTCACTCCTATTTCAGCTTTCGCTTTCCTTGCGTTGAGTACATCTCGGTGATTTGTAGATTCTGGACGCGCGCGATGAAAGTAGCAACTCCGCAGAGCGCGAAACAGCTTGCGCGCGCATTCACAGATTATTTGAACGGCACGCATCAGGAAGCGGAAGGCACGACGTCTGAGGCGCCGCTCAACTTTGAAAGCTACTTGCAGGTTCGGCTCGAGAGCATCGGCATTCGGGTGTTCTACGCCGTCTGCGGGTTGCCATTGTCAATTCCCGACGAGGTGTTCGACGATCCTCTCTTCGTCGAGCTTCAATACCTCGGCTCAGAGCTTTTGCTCCTTGATAATGTCTGTTTGTGCTACCCCGTGCTATTGCCGGCGTTCTAATGATGTTCACTCCACAGGACATCATATCTTACAACAGAGAGCGCGCGACGTCCATTGCCAAATTCAACTCCATTACAGTCATCATGGCTCAATTCAAGCTTTCCTACGCAGACGCTGTAGATTGGCTCGCTGGTCGCATTGCGGAGCTGGAGATCAAGTACATGAAGCTCCATGAAGACTTTGCGTCTCGTTCATACGGCAACGATGCGGATCGCACAGACGTCCTTGCATTGCTTGAGCTGATGGGCAACTTGCGCGCGGCCGTTTTCCATTGGAGCTTCGAGAGCGGACGTTACTTCGGCATTCGCGGAGAGGAGACGCGGAAGACGCATTGATGCCCGATGGTCCCAATCCAGCCACGAAACCTGGAGCTGCGTGGGGAGCACGTAGAAGTGCTTCTCATGGATGACGCGCTGGAGCAGCTGGAGCAACCGTGCGTTTGATGATAACCCTTGTCACTGAATGTCACCCGCGTGCTTTTCTCGCGTGATCCTTGTATTTGTACATTGCGGGCTGGAATATTCAAATTCTGTGTTTGGCCTCCACAACGCGAAGCGTCACAAGCACGCGGATGGTCGTCACTCTTCGATTAGGCAGTGGGGGAGCTAGAGCGCTTGAGCGCTTGAGCCTTGGACATTCATTTTATCGTCTACTTCGCTGAACTCCGCCCTTCGAACGTTCACGTATTCAACTTCAACAATCCGTTGAAGAACCGTAGGCCCTACACAATGGACCTAGGCCCCACTTGCTGAGATCGCGAAACACCTCCAGCCGTGATGTTGGAATAACCCGCCCCTCGATACTTCAGGCTGGCGATGTCGAATCGTTGCCGGTGTGAACTTGCACCTGCGTTATATGCGCAGCTTTGGTATCTCACGCGAACAAGGGATGCGTGTACGACTTTGTGGCTTTCTTGGGCTGCGTTGGAGGCGCGACTGGCCCTCGGAGTGTTTCTGCTACGACCGCCGGTCAACGGTATTACTCTATGGCTACTAGGCGCCGTCCGACTCGACGTATGCAACTGCGCAGGGAAGAACAGTGATCACCGGACTTGCACGTCAAGGAAGAACGAGGGCGAGTAGAAAGTTCCTGCTATCGGATCCTTCACATACACTTGGACTTCGAGTCTTCGAAGACGAGTGCTTCCATGAAGCCTACGTACAGAGGCGCTCGCCATGACGCCGTCAGTGCTGAGCTCGGTACGTTTCAATGCACACATGCGATTCGCTGTGTGCATCTCACCCGAAATACTACTAAATTTTCTGACAGTTGATTCATATTGCTGACGTACGATCTCATATGACCCATAGGGCTTGTCGACGAAGAGCTTGCAGTAGCCATCTAGTTCCATGTCCAGTCAGGCCGCGATAACGTCCTACCTCTGGGGAATTTGTCCCTCGTTTGGTTTCAAAGTTCGCTCCGACCACCGGCGATACGTTAGCGCGGCGAAAGAGAGCCCGAGGCTCTGCAGGCCTCGCCTAGTTCTGCGTAATGTAGCAGGGACACCGGCTTTCACACAATATTGCATTATAGTTCAACGTATAAGCCTGACGCGGCCGGACGATGGCCTGGTTGCCCATCTGCACTCTGCTTCGTCTGCCATGGCGCCCTCAGTCTACACTGACATGACAAAATCTCAGGACGCAGAACACTTCATCTCCTCGACTCACACACCTCATACTAATATGCAGATCATCCCCGACCTGCTTGCCCATTGGCCATGGCCTCGTGCAATCAATCCACTGTATGGCGAAGTCAGTAAAGAGGCGAACTATTGGTTCAAGTCCTTTAAGCTGTTTACCCCGGAGTCGCAACACGCGATTGACCGCTGCGACTCTGCGAGGATAGCAGCTATGGCTGTGCCATACGGTTCGCGAGGTGAGGCGTAGGGCCAGGCATTATCTATGTACATTCTAACGCATCATTTCCCCCCAGAACATCTCCGGAGCTGCATGGATTACATGCACGTCCTTTTCACCATCGATGAGTACACAGACAAACAACCGCCTCCTACGGTACGCGCATTAGTGGACGGTTGTATTGCCATGATGCACCATCATGGCTGGTATGAACACGGGCGCTGCCCCACCGTGTTTGAAGAATTCTTCGCACAGTGCGTTGTCACGACGGCATCATTTCTGACTCTTCGTAGCTGACGATGAAACCTTGGTCATAGGTTCTGGCAGGGTGCAATGAAAATCGCGACACCACAGAGCGCGAAGCAGCTCGCCAGTACCGTCACCGAGTATCTCAACGGAACCTACCTTGAAGCTGAAGGGATGGCTTCTGATGAAGAACTCCGCTACGAGCGTTACCTCCAGATCCGACTGGGAAGCATCGGAGTGCGGGGATTCTATGCCTTCTGCGGACTCCCGCTGTCCATTCCGGATGAAGTCTTCGAGGACCCTCTCTTCGTCGAACTTCAGTACTGCGGTTCGGAGCTCATGCTCATTGATAACGTGCGTATCCTCTTTGTTGTATCGCTGCTCTCAGTATTCTTACCATGCTTCTGCCTTATACCAGGACATCATATCTTACAACAGAGAACGCGCCACATCCATCGCCAGATTCAACGCCATCACGGTTATCATGGACCAACTCAGCATTACCTACGCAGACGCTGTGGAGTGGCTCATGGACCGTAATGCACAGCTCGAGAAGAGGTATATGGAGCTCCATGAAGACTTCTTGTCTCGCTCCTACGATAGTAGCGTTGTCCGCGAGGACGTCCTGGAGCTCCTTGACCTCATGGGTAACTTGCGTGCGGCCAACTACCACTGGAGTTTCGAGAGCGGCCGCTATTTCGGCCACCGTGGAGAGGAGACGCGGAAAACACACCGGTGCCCGCTGGCACCGGTCCAGCCACGGAACTGGGAGCTGCGCGGTGAGCAGGTTGAGGTGCTTCTGATGGACGATGCGCTTGAGCAGTCGTGAAAGCAGTGTTAGTAGACTTTCACATGTCAATGCTGTCCCATGCCTGTGCTGCTATCTCGGGTACTTGTATGTACTCTCTGCTCTTGATTCGTGTATCGATATGTTCATGGAATGCTCGCGGCTTACTCCAGACTATAGTACATGTACGAGTTCATCGTGATACTAGTAGCTTTCTCCTGTATGTTTCTTACGTTGGCAGCGATCTGCCTAGTACTAGTACTAGACAACATCGGTGTGACTGAACACAGGTACACGACATCGTACATGCTTGTACATGCGGCATCACTCAGACTACTCGAGGGTCGGAGGCGAGTTCCCGCTGCCCATCATGACCCACGCCCCCTCGCTAGAGACGTTGTCGATGGTGAGGAAGATGGTCGCCGGGCCCGGTGGATACACGCGGCCGTTGGGCGGGGTGATGAACGTCAACGACTTGCGATCCGGCGAGATTGTGGCCTCCATGAATACGAGACGCGCGCTCGAGTGGAAGGCGTGTGTCGAGAACCCGAGGTCCATGAGCGATACTGCAAGGCGTCTCAGTCAGTGATTCCGTACAGGCGGCATGCCGCTCTCGCGAGCGCATGCAATACAGCATTCGAAGCTCACCTTGGGCTTTTGCACCAGGGCGCGCCAAAGTGTTCGGGATCGAGACCGGCACTGTGAACTTTTTGTTGAAGGCGAGCTTCTCTGGGGTGTTCAGGATCTTCGGTCGCTCGACGAACATGAAAGGCGGGTCGAGCGTCTGCACTCTGAATTCGCTCGGGAATACGACGTCAGGCCCGACGACGGTGTGGTTGTTCGGGTTCTGGCCCGCGATGAGGAAGTTGCCCTGTGGGGTAAGCGTAACGCTCGAATGGTACAGGCGCGAGATACCAGAGGAGGGCATCCCCTCGTTGCTGATGCGCAGACCGAGCGGCGCGTCGGGTGTGTAGAGCGACGGGACAAGGACAGGATGGTCCGCGTTCGAGTTGCCAATGGGGTCACTGACGGACGCGATAGCCGCGAAGCCAGACCGCCCGCCGTTGGTGATGAGCACTTGTCCGTTCGGAAGGTGCACGAGCTCAGGCATAATTCGCGGCTCGAGCATGTGCTCAACCTCCCAACCTCTGGCAATGCCTGCTTCGTCGAGCCTGATGCGCGAGCATTGGGAGGTCGCGGGAGTCTGAGAGGATAGAAGCAGGGGGTCGATGGTGTCAGTCTGAGTGCCGCCGCACACGAGCACCTCAGGGATGAAGTCAGGGGGAGAAAGCGGGAGGAGGATCGCAGAACCGTCGATGGGATTCGTAACACGGACGTTGTTCGGGATATCGGGGAGGATCCTCTCCGTGTTCTTCTCGACATCATAGATGATAGACTGGTTGTTCGCAATCATAAAGACTTTTCCATCTGGAAGCGCGAAGATGCTGTCGACGCATAGACGAGTCAGTCCCAGCATGCCACAGTGGGAACGAGCGCACGCACCGCGGGAACAAGTTTGCCGGGAGGGTCCGGTTGAGGAAGTCGGACGGCCTCGGCGTGCTCTCCTTCTGTGGGAAGAACTCGATGCTCAGGGCGGGGTCGGTATTGTAGAAGGGTGTGTCTTCGTGCATGCCTCCCACGATGATGAGGCTGCCGTCGAAGATGCGAGTAGAAGAGGGGTACCAGCGCTTCTCCAACAGGTGTAGGTTTTCCGGGTCCTCGAAAACCGTGCAGCCGTCTCCGGTCGGAGACGCGCACGGCTCAAAGAGACGTATAGCCTGATTACCGGGATGAATTGCTGGGTTCCCCGGGAATAGGTTGGGATCTCCGCCAACGCTCGCCTAAAAAGCGATCGTCAGTGGTTGTATAGGATAATGGTAATGAAACAAACCATCGTTCCGTTACTCAAGAGAGCGCCACTAGCACAGAAAGAGTTCGTCAGGACGTCGAGAGGGCGTACAGTGCTAGTCTCGAGGTTCCAGAGGGCACCCCATGCAGAGTGATTGTTGATTTGAAGAGGGTCGTCCGAAGCGCGGTCGAAGAACAAGACTAAGGTCGGTGATACGACGATGGACTCCAGAGCAACGATACCGGACCTCTCTTCCTTGAGGTCGAATCTCCATCCCGGTGCAGATGGGGCAGCACAGGCTGTCGAGACAAGGACGGCGAGCAATGAATAGCCGAAAAGCCTCATAGTTGGGAAAGATAGGAGAGACCTCTTGATGTATCCGAGGGTCCCTGACGAGTTTCGTCCATATCGCAACGAGCCTCTTTATATCGTACGGCATAGGAGAACAAGTCGGCACTTGTCGAGGACTGATTTAGCCCAGGATTCTTGTGCGAGGAGTGAGTCAGTCGTGCAGCAGGTGACGGTCTTGGACGGCCATAGCAGGACTTGCCGAGCGCTAGGTTGCGGCCAAGTAGACGTCTGTTTGAATGAAGTAGCGTAACAAAGCCTCATATGACGAGCAGCGTGCCCGACTAGCGAGGAGAAGGGCGCCGTGGAGGAGGCGCAGCATATCCACGCTCAAGCATCCGTGTGAACTATGCCCGCGCTGTGGGTCCAGGAAGCAGTAGTGTGCGGCCGCAACAGCGTAAGTGCGTTGTTCGAACCATAGTGTTGGCTTGGCCTTCCCAGCAAATGTGAAGACTTTCAAAACGTGGGTCTTCCAGGGCGAGGTCATGAGCCATTTGTGCGGTATGCTGTGAGATAGGTGGGATCCCGACGGCTCAGTTTCAGCTCCTGGTAGGCACAAAGAAGAGATGTGATGTCTCACGTAGATCTATGCTTTGAACTGTTCACTGAGTGTAGCGCATGGCGAGCGGCTGGAGCATTATAATAGGCGGCACACGTCCGAGATCACGCAGGTGCTGACTACGCCAGAAGGCTTGACAAAGCGTCTGGAAGAAGCAGCTGTGCGGAATCATCATAATACACTAATTTCATGCGCAGTGGAGCGTTGAGGTGCACGAGACAGTAGCCGTACGGGTGGATGTGGAGGAGGTGGTGGTTGACAATCAAGCTCACGTCGCCTAAGCGTCTATTTGTGAAATCCACAAATCCGAACCATTCCAGCCTATTCCGGTAGGCGGATTGCCTTTCTTGGCTTGATAGGCATGACATTTGGCAGGAAGCTGTGCTCGTCCGCGTTCGGCAGCCCCAGGTTCAACTTCTTCAACCCGAACGCACGCCATGGCGAGGTGACAAAGCATTTGCACCGTACTCTTACTTTCTACCCGCTTTCTCTTGATACCCGTCATACCTGGGCGAATAGATTGACTGTAAAGTGACAGGTAAAGTGAAAGTCCCAGCCTTGAACGGACCTCGGGATAGTTATCCTTGATAGCAGCCACGAACCCCAGCGGTGCGCTGGCCAGGACTAACAGCGAAATGGCTTCGAGGTATGCATCATCGAAGTATTTATGGTGTCAATGGGTATAAATGTGACCGAATATCCTTTTTTGGCGTAATGACAGCAGCAAGCGCAAGCTCGACGAGTTGACGGATTGGACGGATGAGTACTTGGCGAAGCATCGCAGGACGGCTTCCGGATCCGACTTCTCCACGTACGACATCAAACATGCGCTTGACATGCCATCGGTGGCTACTGGAGGTGCAGCGCCAGCACCACAACCACTTCCAGGGCCGTCCACAACCGCCACACAACCGCAGCAGCAACAACAACCTAGTCTCAATGAAATCGACGATACCTCGGGCCTTCGCGAGCTTCTCGACTTCAGCGGCCTGGACTCTGCAAGAACGATCTCGGAGCGCTTCGAGCGCATCGCGGCGGAGCTCCTGCATAATCACCGGATCGAGATCGGGCGCGGGGGCAAGGCGGAGCAGCTCGAGCTTCTCGAGGTCGAGTTCTACCTGTACAAGTCGGGTGCGCATGAGGACCCGTTCACGCATGCGAGCCCGGAGCAGGCCCAGTCAGGCAGATGGTGAGTAGTGTTCTTCAGTCCATTGGCAAACAGCTGACTGTGCGTCTCTGCTAGGTACTTCCATCGTCCACCCCGTCGCTCGAACGACCCCGCTGCAGCAGCGCCAGCAGGGTACAGAGGCGGAACGCGGAAAGGGCTCGACCTGACGATCGGCCAGCCGCCTCCTCCGTCGCTCACCGCCACGCTCGTGTCCAGGTACTTCCCCACCACCCACGGCGGCGCCCCAAGCACCTCTGCCAACCCAGGCRCCGGAGAACCCGCARCGATCCTGCGGGGCGGCGTGCTCCTGCGCTCCGCGCGGCGCGTGAGCGACGGGAAGGTGATCACCGGCCCGTCCCTGCTCGTGGACGAGATCCTCCGGCTGAGCGGCGCGAGCGAGATCACRGAGCTCGTCGCCGTSAACTGGGACNAGCGACATCGGCGCGTTCCCCCCANTCACCGGACGCGCTCTCTCAGACGGCGCGTCCCTCCACCATGTGGCTCCGGCGCATCSACGACTCGCCGTGCCCGCCCTCGCCCCCGACCGAGACGCACCCGCGCATCTTCCGCTCGCCCCGGATCGGGCTCGACATCTCGCACCCGTCCATCCCGCCCGGGGCGGCCGCCGCGGCGCACCCGCGCGTCGCGTTCGTCGCACGGCCGTACCGGTTCTTCGTGCGCCCGCGGCTGCTCACCGCGAACGGGCGCGGGCAGACGTTCCTGGGCGTGCACGACGCGCTGCGCGCGCGCGGGTACTGCGCGGGCGACGCGGAGCTCGTGGCGGAGCTCGTGAGGCTCGCGGGCGTGCAGAGCCCGACGGCGGGNCAAGTATTTGGGCGCGCTGAGGGGCGGGGAGAGGGATGGGGAGATGGGGGAGTGGATTGGCCCGAGGGGGAAGACGGTGTTGTCGTCTGTSACGGCGTGGTTGAGRATGATGGGCACCCTCAGGAGGCTGGGGATCGCCGCTGCGCCCGGCTGAACTCACCTTGGACYTTGGACTCGCACCGAATGTGTGGATMATGGARTTTTGAGAGGGGCGTCTTCGTTTTGTCGTGAGCAACTTCTGGTACATTATGATGAAAGTCTAGATGTGAGTGTGTCTGTAGATGGCGTGGTATCGTGGCGTGTCGTAGGGCGCGTCCGAGGACTCGTAACGCGGGCGTATGTACATGAACGGGAAATCACTAGTCTCTAATCTAAGATCTAGCACGGCTACGCTACAGTAGTGGTAGTGGTAATTTTGTGGGTGTCTATCGGGAACTCGAATAATTTACCTGGGCCCCGGATAGAAGGATTGCGTCCCGTCTCGTTTTGTGGCGGCTTCGACCCGATGAACGTAGCATAAGCATATACGACGGGGAAGGGGGCAGCAGGCAAGAGGGAGGGAAGAGAAGGGAGAAGGGGAAAGGGGTCCAGCCGCTCAACCCTAGCAGCAGAGGAGCATGCCGAACACTCAATTTACGTGTCCTAAGACAGGCCGACATCGCGAGCGCGCCGACTCCCATACATCACGCAACGTACCGGCCGACCTTGCGAAGCATCACCTTCGTGCGCTTCCCCGCCGCGAGGTCCTCCGCGTCGCGCTTCTCGCGGGCCTCCGCCTCCTGCGCGCGCAAGATCGCACCTCCGCCGGGCTGCCAGACCGCGTCGGTGTCGAGGTCGACCTCGAGGAGGGGCACGAGGTGAGTCGTCTGGCCCAACCAGAAGCGCTCGTAGATCCAGTAGCCGATGTAGCACACGATGTAGACGAGGAGGCCGATGTACGTCGCGACGATGTTCTGCGGGCTGAACGGCTTCTGGACGACGGACGAGTAGCCCTGCGCGGCGAACATGAGGATCGAGAGCACGACGGTCGCGATGGGCAGGATCGGGAAGATCGGCTGGCGGTACGGGAGGTCCTCGAGCGAGCGGCCCTGTGCGCGCCACGCCGCGCGGAAGCGCAGGGAGATGACGCCGATGGTGCCCCAGACGAGGAGCGAGGAGATGCCGGTGAGGTCGAGCAGCCACGTGAAGACGACGCCCTCGCCCCAGATGGTGGTCAGGAACGTGACGAAGGAGACGGCGAGCGAGAGTCTATTGGTGCCAGGTTGGTCAGCGTTTCTGAGAAGCGGGRAGCNGGGGAAAGGCNGGATATGAAACTTACAGAAGGGCAGGGACGGGGACGCCGCGGCCGTTCACCCAGCCGAATATGCGGGGGGCGTGACCCGCGCGGGCCATGGAAAGCAGCATGCGCGAGCTGGCGTAGAAGCAGGAGTTCGTCGCGGACAGTACGGCGGTGAGCAGCACGGCGTTGATCACATGGGCGGCTGCGCCGAACCCGGCTCGCTGGAAGACGACGGTGACGGGCGAGGCAGCGACGTTGGAACCTTGGTRGCAGCRARGTCAGCTTCGTGAAATGAAAGGAATGGAAGGTGCCCAAGTCGGGTACGCACTGGTCGCGGAGCTGAGAAGGGTCGGGTCTTGGTAGTTGATGTTSAGGCCAATCGTCAGGATGGTGAGGATGTAGAAGATRACRATGCGGAAGAAGGTAGCGCGAATGGCGCGGGGAACRGACTTGTGCGGGCTTGCGCTCTCGCCTGCAGCGAGRGAGACGAGYTCSACGCCGCCRTACGAGTARAATGCATAGACGAACGTCTGCGCGAACGCGCTAAAGCCGCCTACRAACGCTTGTCCGTTTCGGAAGTTCGCGAGGCCCTATAGTGCGGCACGTTCCCAAGTGTCGATTGAGTGGAGAGAGCGTTCGCGGAATGCCGGTAAGCATGAGAGATTTAGAGGCGGGTGAGACGAGGGACTTACCGGGCCAGGGTGTCCGTGGACGCCTCCCCAGTCAAAGATGAGGCCGACGAAGATGAAGACGATGATCATGAGGACCTTGATCATGGCAAACCAGTATTCAGACTCGCCTAGAGAACCGAGGCGTGAGTCCGCAGCACGCGGGAGGGTGGGAGTAACGGGGAATTGCCGTACCGTACACGCGCACGTGGATGAGCTGCATGGCAAAAATAGGCGTGACGATGATAAGAGCCCATTCCCATGCCGTGATTCGTGGGTCCCAGAACTAGCGTAGGGTGGAGATGAGCGAGAGCGCGACAAGAGGTCAAAGACGGTRTTTACCTGGAGGATGACGGCAGCAGCGGTAAGCTCGCTCGCTACGGCAGATTCATGAGTATGAGGACGTGTGGCGGAGTGATCGAGGCATGGACGCACGTATAGATAGACTCCTGCGAAGCAGGTAGACATCGGTGTGAGTGGGGTTGACGGAGATGRGCTAAAGGGATGTGCACACACCATTGTAGCCAATAGTTCCATCCTGTGMGACTATGGTGAGGACGAAAATAGGATACGAATAAASGAGAGACATACCTAATGTGAARCCTAGTGCAGGAGAGAAGAAGCGRGTCCCAAAGACGGCGAACGTTCCTGAGACGGGTATATAGGCGGCCATCTCGCCTCTAGGGAGGNTGATGAGATATTTGCGTGCATRCGTWGWGGATKTATGGCTTACAATGAGATGACGACGGCATAGCARAAGATGCCGACGATAAAGTATGAGAAGAGGGCACTTGCRGGACCTGCTGTMGCTATGGCCTAGAMAGAKRGCWYGTSAGGAARGASAGGYGGCYGAKWRTACMGCRTGGACGTACAGAKCCTGCGCTRAGAAAGATTCCTGTGCCAATGGTACCGCCGATGGCTGTCAGAGCGCGCAGGGACCAGGTGTGAGATATGTGGTTTGATGACGATGGATGAAGASRTATGACGCGCACCGATCATAGTGAGGTGCCTGCTCTTCATGGCACGCTTTGTCTCGTTCTGCTCGCTCGCGTTACCTACGAGGACACGCTTCCACATGGATGGCTTGGGAGCGCTGTGAACRGAWTCTGCATCGACGGGAACAGGTGCCTTCTCRAGGTTGACATCTGAGAGGTCCTTTGCCTCGATGGCTGAAGACCATGATGAAGAGGCGTTTGGAGATTTCTCTGTGACGGTCATGTCGAGCACGACTTGAGCCGGCGGGAGGAGGAGGGGGATGGGGAGAGAGATGGGGAGGACGAGAGAGGTGGAGTCGAGAGAAGGAAAAGAAGATGAATCACGCAAGGATGACTAGAACACGCCGTCTGAACTATACAAGCCCGGGCAAGGGCCACTGGGGACGAGCASCCATCTGCAATTTGTCGGCTCAACTTSCACAACGGGCGCCTCCCACGTCTGCTCCAATGGGATCGAGATCTGTCCCGACGTTTTCTGCACGCGGTGCCAGYYCAGCTCCGGGGTCCCTGCAGCGCTCCGGTGGCAGTGTCCGTGGTCTTTGCGGGGAGAGTCGGGGGATGCCGCGAGAGAGACGGAGGAGGATCGGAGAGTTCGGAGCGGAGGGCCGACCGACGCCCGAGTGGCCGTGGCCTGTCGCATCSAGTCCATATCCTCNTCNCCNATTTCCATTTCCATTTCTATCCCAGTCGCAGCACCTCTCAGCGGCTTTCTGTGCGGGGAAAACAAAGTCATGCTCTTCTCTCTCCTCCTCCCCCATCCCATCTAACAACATCCCGCCTCTCTCCTCCATCTCCCCTAACCACYCGGGCTGTGCTCTTGTCTGCTTATCTTTCCGCTCCTTCTCCGTCCGTCCCTCTCCCATCCTCTCTCTCCCACACCTTTCCAATGAAGGACGGCAAACAACGAGCGAGGCCCGACGGCTCCATCGTCCCATCAGGCCGTGGCACTTATGCAAAACAAGCCTGCAGCCATTGCAGGAAAAGGCCCGTCTCTCCTCTTCATCTCATCCTCCAACCATCCTGACTCTCTCTCAGGAAAAGTAAATGCGATGGGAGGACTCCCGTCTGCGGGCCCTGYGAAAAGGCAGGTCGTGCTTCAGAGGTATGTCCTCGCGGCCGCSTCTCAGACAAATCCAGCTAAGTGAWTCYGYCCATCTCCTCTCCCTCTCCTGTCGTTCCGGCCTGTGCTCTGTYCGACCTCAATCAACATCYCTGGYACTCTGGRCTTTCTCTCTGGCTTYACTTGGGACTCGTRCGCTCCTCAGTGCACATGGGGTAAAGAAACTGCAAAGAAAGCCCGCACCCAGCAACACTTTGAATCCCTCGAGAACTACATCCGTGCACTAGAGGCAAAGGTCAAAGATCTTCAGGCCGATCTCGAGTACTGTAGGCGAAACCATGGKGGACCTGCGTCTTCTAGCTCTACAGATGCTCCCGGGGCTTCATCCGAGTCATCCCGCCCGGAAATTACTACCACGCGATCCAACTCGGATGAGAACGTAAAYGACGATGGCGGCAGCTCGAATAACGAGTCCGACATCGACCACCTTATATCGCCTACCAGGCACCTTGTGGTATGTATTCATTCCATTTCCCCWGTTTCGTCCATCCTTTCTCTTGGATACGATGGTRGATACCGAAAGGTCTTCGCCAGTCCATTGGCAGTGATTGGCCGCTCGTGCGTTATGGCATACCAGCATCCGCAGTACAGCCATCAGTCATGCCATACCCGGAGYTGAGTACAAGYCCGTCGTGGCTACAGRCTGCCATRTATCTCTTCATCCCGTCCAANTGAGCGAGGACATWCTGGGAAYATGTAKWGCATGTTCTCAGTATGCCTTCACANTCCAACTATGGACACCTCRCAGGATGACCGCGGCGCGCCGTATGAACACGACGTWAATTCYGCGATAGTTATATCGGTAYGTATCAACAGCTGGTGGCCRCMTMTTACGTGGCCTTTCATGCCTTTCAATCACGCTGCCCTCTGACCGGTCTAGCGACGTCGAGCACTTCTGACCATGCCCCTCTGTACGTTTCCAATCCGTCGTTCGCGCGCCCGCTCTGGAGTCTAGACTTCAATTGCGCTTTTTTCGGGGCGTAGATCGGCTCCCTTCTGACCAATTCCCTCATTCCTTCCCACACGAACATCCCCGCTGACCGCTGAGCCCACCTTTAGCTGCAAGATAACGATCTGGAATACCACGGTCCCACCTCAGTCTTCCGGCTTGCCCCACAGCGGGGCTCGCCCTCCGTCAGCGACGCCAAGGCGTCCGCCTCCCCAGAACCTGCGCCTGCGACGGTGTCCGGCGCGACATACTTTGACTGGTCGCGGCATCTTCCGCCGGAGGTYCCGCTCACCCGTGCGGAGCACGACCGCCTCCTCGAGATCCTGCTCAAGTTCTTCGCCGCCTGGGGCCTGCGCATCGTCCCTGAGCTCTTCCTCCGGGACATGCACCGCGCGCTGACCGCGCCCCACAACTCACCACCGCTCAAGTCCGCGCATTACAGCCCAATGCTGCACAACGCCGTGCTCGCGCTCGCGACGGCGTACACGGACGACCCGCTGATCAAGGATATGCGGTACCGACGGCTCTTCGCGCGCAAGGCGAAGAGCTACATCGAGGCCGAGTGCCAGCGCCCGACGATCCCGCTCATCACCGCGCTGGGTGTGCTCGCGGCGTTCCATTCTGCGGCNGGGGGAGCAGAGTTTGGGCTATCTCTACTTTGGTATGTCTATCTCCGCGCTGCGTCGGCTGGCGATGATATACTAACGCTACACAGGTATGGCTGGCCGTATGAGCCAAGCTCGTGAGTTGTCCTTCTCGAATATAATCGCAAGGCGTAGTAGTCCCTGATGATGGATCGTGCGCAGTGGGCCTGAACATCGACTGCTCGCCGTGGGTCAAGTCCGGGCTGATCACGCACGAAGACATGCTTGACCGGAACTGGGCGTACTGGGCGACGTTCTCGCAGGACGTGCTCTGGTCGCTGTACGTCGGGCGCGAGTGCTGCGTGCTCCCGCCGCGCAAGGACCGCCAGATCCCGCTGCCGTGGGTCGGGAGCGAGATCGACCAGGCGCCGTGGTACTGGGCGCCGTGCAAGATGCCGCCGCAGCCGAGCCATGTCGTGCGCACGTTTGAAAAGACGTGCGAGTTGATGCTGATTGCGAGGCGGATCATGGACTTTGTGTGAGTTTGTGGTTTGCCTCTAAGGGACTGTGTTGGTGAAACGTTGATGCTGACAACAATTGGGTCTGACAGCAATAGCTTGGGTCCTGGGTCGCGGCGCGAAGGCGCGTTGCAGATTGTCAGCGAGATGGAGTAAGTTGTCTATGTAAATTCTGAGGGAGTGATACCCTGACTAGTCGTATGTTAGCATCCAGCTCAACAACTGGAAGGACTCACTATCACCCGAGGTCGACTTGACAGCTGCAAGTCGACCGAATGCGCTGCCCCACCGACTGATGCTCCATCTCACATATTGGTGGCTCTTGCTCCTGCTCCACCGACCGTTCTACCGGCGGTCGAAGTCGTCGAGCGGATCAGGTCCCGACATCGACCACGTCAAGGTATGTCGGGCACGTCGCCCTGCTCTATATTGTATCACGTGACACTTAACATATGTTTTGCAGCTGTGCAACCGTGCAGGCGACAACATCATGCTCCTCCTCGGGATCTGGAACGACAAATACTCGGTGCGGTACCTCCCGATCACGCTCATGCAGGTCATCTTTTGCGCCGGCACGTCCTTCATCCTCTCTGCGGTGCAAGCCACGTCTGGTCCACGCCTCGGGCGCGTCGCGCTCACGAGCGCGCTCTCCCAGGCGGAGCAATGCATCCGCTACCTGCTCATCTGCGGCAAGTCGTTCGACTGCGCGAACCACGTCGCGAGCATCCTCTCCACCGTGCTGCACGAGCAGCTCAAGCCCCGTCTGCTTCTGCGCACGCTCGAGCCAAAGGACCTCCTCCCTCCCAATCCCCTCTCCGACCAGCAACACCAACAACAACAGCAGGGACAGCAGCCGGGGCAGAACGACTACTCGCAGTACGGCGGGGGAGCGCCCGGGGCGAACATGCAGCCCGACACGGAGATCCTCAACCTCGACACGACGATCCACAACCTCGACACGCTCCGGGACCAGTGCCGGTATACGGCGTCGATGTCGACCACCGCCTCCACCTCCTCGTCCTCGTCCGAGTGGCACTCGCCCGACGGCTTCACGCTCCCGCCCATCTCGCCCACCGCCTCCGTCTCCAACGCCGCCGCGCCCGGGCCGCCCCCGCCGCCGTCCGTCCCGAGCGCTCGCGCGCCACTGGGCGGCGGGAGCGGCCCTCGGGCTCGGGGGCGCTGGGCTTGGGGTCGGCGCGAGTGGGACGAACGGCCCTGGGGGCGCGCTGGGCTTCAACATGGGCACGGCGGCGCTGAGCAGCATGCCGGAGGACGTCGAGATGGACTTTGGCCTGACGGGCATGGATCTGGGCATCATGGGCGGCCAGCCGCTGTCGAACCGGCCGTACATGGCGTTTGGGATCCCGGAGCTGCCTGTGCCGATTGGGGCTGGTGGGGGCGGCGCCGCGGGGGATACGGGGTATGCGGATATTGATGCGCCCCCGGTGCCGTATATGCATTCCCAACAGCAGCAACAACAGCAGCAGCAGCAACAGCAACAGCAGCAGCAGCGATCTGCGCAGCAGGGGCAGAGTAGAATACCGACGACGGTGGGCGCGCTGGGTCAGTCGATGCCGCTCGACTTTAGCGCAGAGGAGCTGGCGGTCATGGACCAGATCCTGAGGCAGCAGTTTAACCAGGGCATGGACTACCGCATGGGCGGGCCGAGCCGGTATGGGGAGCGGATGTAGACAGTACTTGAGAGCGTGGAAGGAGGAGCGAGCCAAGTTTTCCTGTCTTTGTGTTTTAGCGCTTTTATCTTACGGCGGGGGAAGTCTTCTGGTATAACAAGCAGTGTACCGCTTATGTATTGTAGAGTATAATGCGACAGATGTGTGCTCCAACGACTTGCTCAGGCACGTCGGTATCCTGTGTCGTGAAGGTCGCTATCATCAGCGTGGAGGCCGCATGCACTGTGCGAGAAGCATAACAAGCGATAGCATTGCGATTTCGAAAGCATACAAACATAGAGCGGTCCTCATACTGGTCACTGCAATAGAATAGGCTGGTTCAAACATATCGAATCACGCCGGCACAATCGTTCCTCGTTCTCTGTTCCCCGTGGTAGAGACGTCTAGCTCAGTCCCCAGATCCCGGCCTTGCGCACTCCATCCACCAGGGCGTCGACGTTGCCGAGCATGCTCCCCAGGATCTCCTTCTTTTCCTCCATCGTCCGTGGGCCTTTCTTCGCGCTGCCTGTTGGCGTGCTCGCGCTCCTCGGGCCCATCTTGAGGTTCGGCGTAGCCTCCAGGCCGGACATCCGCATGGGAGACTCGGTGACGACGTCTGCAAGGCTTTGTGTGCGTCGATGGAGCTTGGACGGCATCTTGGGTGTCTGCACGTCCCTGCCCTTGCCCTTGCTGTCTTCGCCACCTCTGCGAGGTGTGGACGTGTGGGAGTCATCGGCGCTTGCCAACGATGAAGTCGAGGACATGGATGACGTCGAGGAGACCGAGTAACCACGCGAATGGGCGCTGGGGCGGGCCCGGGGTGTGCTGACCGCTACATTGCGGCTGGCAGCATCTTCGCCCTCAGTCTCTTCTGATGAGAGCACGTCCATGGGCATACGCAGCTTTGTGCTGACGTTGGTGCGCTCGCGAAGTTTTGGGCGCAGACCACTGGGACGGTGTCCCAGATGAGATATCTCGGGCTTCTTGGGGCTGAGAGGTACATAGTCTACCTCTCTCTTGAGCATGACCAACGACCGAGGCTGTCCACGACCGAGGGCATTGATAGCATTGACATGAGAAGGGGGAGTGACTGTCCGTTGTGAGGGAACGAGCCCGGGTATAACCTGTTTAGGTAGTAACGGCTGTAGGGGGTGTTGAGGGTTGTCGGTTTTGGTGGGTTCCGCGTTGCGAGAGGCTGCCAATTCGTGAAGAGAACGTGAGGTTGCAGCGGTGGAAGTGGATGAGGTTGAGAATGCGGAAGAAGCTGATGAAGACCGAGACGATATTGCAGTAGTGTAGGAGGCATCTGAGCTGACTGAGATGGAGGGGTATGATCGATGAGGGTGCGCCACATTTGGGCTCGGGGTTGATTCAGGAGTTGACACAGTAGATTCTGAGAAATTATCGGAAACACTGGTTGTTTCGTCCAAGAGGTAGAAGTAAAGGAATTCGAGGCATTTCATCCTAACCAACCGGTATGAGGTCAGGTATGTGAAGGGCGGTCAATAGACATACCTGACTTCGCGAGGGGTGCCAGCTCGCTTCAGAATCTTGACAACGACTTGAACGCCGCTCAAATCTTCAAATACGCGCAGTGCAGGGATCGAGTCCACAAGAATACACAGCAGGGTATCAATTATGACTGAGGCAAGCGGGATCTCTGTTGTCTTCGGGGCTTGGGCAGAAGGGGTACCGGCCTTGGGTGAAGTGGGTGTACTTGAGGATGGGGTGGAACCGGAGTTGAGGTGGCGTGAAACCAAGAGGAGATCCAGAAGTACCTGGCGTGTGTGATATGTCATTAGGTGCAATGTAGCATCGTATAGCTTGAATCACTTGCCTCTAAAGAATATCTTCGACCAAGATATTGCTTACTAGGTTTATGGGTCAAGGCGACGCCCTGAATGAGTGACATAGCCCGAGAAAGCTGAGCAGCCAAAATCACCGCTTCAGACTTCTTCTCTCCTGTGATTTCGTTAGCACCAACACGGTTGCAAACCCATTTGTGACTCACGATCGGCCGAGCCTTTGTTCAATAGCCCTTCCAACTGGAGTGAGGAGGCCGCTGTCCATGCGATGAGGCGTGACGACACTGACCAGACAAGTGAGCAATTTGATACTACTGGACAACTTACACACGTACCATTGCATTGGAACGTGTCTTGTAGCGCATTAAAGTAAGTCAGCAGCCCTTCCGCCCGTGGATCACACGTCTCGGCGAGAACATGCTCAATTGCCATCAGCGCATCCCCCTTGTCTGCAAGCGATGTGCGACTAGAAACCAGCTACGCGTCGTTAACACCGCGCTATGCGGACTTGGCACTGTTCTCACATCGTCTAGAGCATCTTGCAAGATGTCATGCATAGGCGCAATGTTGGCGTCAGAGAAGGAGTCCATGGCGAACTTCTAGAGATTATTGCAGAGCGATACAGATCAACACATGAGTCGCCAGAGTATTCCAGGATATGTTGGTGTTGCGACAAGAGCAGAACGGACAGCGGGCGGCGGAGGTCGTAGTCGGTCGTGGTCGTGCAGGAGAGAAAGATGTTGCGTCGTGCGTTGTGCGAGATTCGAACCCAGGAACATTCCAACCTTATTCTGGGGTTACGTAAAAAGACGGCGCGACTAGCGCGATTCGATCATGTGACCGCGGGAGACGCGACCCGCGCTGGCCGGAGCTCCGCGCGGGGATGCCATCGCGCAAGGTGTGAACACGGCGCCCGCACCAGCATCATGCCCCCCTCACTCCTTCTTCTCTCACCACCACCATGTCGCCTATCAGAACAGTGAGCGCACCGCGTTATATGCCCAGACTGATAGCGTTGACCTCTACACTCGTAGCAATGGACTCGGTTGATCCGCTTCGTTGCGGCAGAGACCGCACAAGTCCATATCGGAGAACCGGTGGATCCCAAGTTGGACAGTGAGCACGAGTGAAGAACAGAGATTCGAAGATGCTGAAGTGATTTTGCGCAGTTGGCCTGGCAATCCATCAACGAAAGCCAGTAAAAGCCTACGAGATTGTCGGTTCTGCACTTGATCCCTCTGCGCAGGTGACCAAGAACGTCCTAACCGTGAAGGAGCTGCTCGCGCCCCTCTCTCGCGAAGAAGTTGGGCTGGTTCGCTGTCTGGGTCTCAACTATGCCGACCATGCTGTATGTCCACACAGTCGCGCATCATGTCGCATTAATTGACGGTATAGATAGGCCGAGGCGAATCTCCCCAAGCCAGCGTCAGTACAGTGGCCTTATAGCTCCTCCATCACGCTCACAAGAAATGCAGCTACCCCGTCTTGTTCTACAAGCCCATTACATCCCTCATCGGCCCTGAGGTCCCTGTCACCATACCGAAGCACGTCCAACCCGTTGACAAGCACCTTCCTGATTACGAAGTCGAGTTAACCATCGTCATTGGCAAGGCTGCAAAGAACGTGTCTGAGGCTGATGCTCTTGACTATGTTCTTGCTTACACTGCTGGCAACGACGTATGTTTAGCTCATATCTCAAGCAAAAGCGCCGCTCACACCGTCTCAGATTTCGTTCCGGTACCATCAAATGGCTGTGTCACAATGGAACTTCTCCAAGGGCTTCGGTGAGCCGCATTCAACCTTGCCGGCTAGTGCTCTACTCACGGTTGGGATAGATAACACCACTCCCATCGGGCCCTGCCTCGTTGCAGCGCATGCATTCCCCGATCCCCAGAAAGTGCCTCTGAAGACTGTCGTCAACGGCAAGACGGTGCAGGATGGCACTACTGCGTATGACATCGTCTATGTCTGTCTGATATCAATACTTACGATATTCCTATTCCCGCAGTGACCAGATATTCAACGTTCGTCAGACCATCGCGTTCCTTTCGCAGGGTACCACTCTGCTGCCTGGTTCCATCATCATGACCGGCACGCCCAAGGGTGTCGGCTTCGTCAAGAAGCCCCCAGTATATCTCAAGAACGGTGATGACATGAACGTCTGGGTCGGTGGCGGCATCGGAACCCTGTTCAACCCGGTTGTCGAAGAACGTGGGAACGAGAAGGCGAAGCTCTGAACTCTCCGGAATGTGTGGGTCCACCTCGAGCTGCCATGCGCTATAGTCAGACCGGCGTTAATGCGGAGGGTAGGATCTGTCTGGCCACTGCTGAGGGATTTATGCTGTACTATATGTGAACCCTGGATGCCAAACTAACGATCTCAGAGAGGATTCAATCCAGCGTGCCAAATGTGTGCGGTCAGAATAGCCATCCTCAACCAAAGCGTATGGGAACAACTGGGAACATCCCACTTGTGCGCCAAGATTGGACGACCAGTGAATAGACTACCATTCTACCTACAGGTTCCGCCAATGTTTAAGCAATGATGGCGATGATCTTCGAGGTACGAAGTGCGATTTTTCCTGCTGTAACCCCATTCCTCCCAACAGTCGCACGCGCCGGGGTCTACGGCTCCTCAAAGCGACCCCGAGATGTTCACGGTGTACTCGACAGTAGCCTTCTTACTAGGGCCGCCGACACGGTGATGGGACATTCACCCAGTAGGCCAAGCAATTTCCCAGCTTCATAACCTGCCGACGCTAATGCTTCAGGATAGCCAGGATGCCGACCACACAATAGTCTCACCGACGGCACCCCTGTACTCACGCATAGGAGCACCGTCGGCCAACCAGCTGGTTGCATCCCGCTATAAAGGCTCACTGCTGCGTTACCTGAACAGCGGCCTGTGTGTACCGAGCTCTCTTACTGGGTACTCAGGCGGCGGCTCCGCGACTCACGGATATGAAGCTCTCCCTCTTCTCCCTCTTCTCTCTCTTTGCCTCCGTAGCGGTTGCCGCACCTGCAGTTCCTGGATGGCGGTTCGACCTCAAGGCTGAGCGGTCGGGCATCGTCGCACTCGAGGCGATTGTAGTCTCGCCGACACTCGTCGTTTTCTTCGACCGCGCTTCCGATGACCCGTTGCAGATTAACAACCATTCTGCGTGGGGTGCGCTCTGGAACCTCGAGACGAGTACTGTGAGGCCGCTCGATGTTCTCACGAACTCGTTCTGTGCTAGTGGTGCTCTGCTGAGCAACGGCACGATGGTAGGTTGTTCTGCTATGGTAATCTCAGGTGTGGCGCTCATCTATCCGTGGCTTACAGGCCAGCGTTGGAGGAGACCCTCGCGGGTTCCCCGGTAACCCAGATATTGAGCCAGGCCTCCAGGGCCTCAGAATCTTTGAGCCTTGCGCCTCACCGACGGGCGATGGCTGCACGCTCTTTGAGGACCCGCAGACGTTGCATCTGCTCGAGAGCCGCTGGTACCCATCGTCCATCCGAATCTTCGATGGCAGCCTCCTCATTGTCGGCGGCACGCACGTCAATGAGAACTTCTACAACCTCCACCCTGCGAACAGCTTCGAGTTCTTCCCGCGCAAGGAGGATACGCCACGCCCTTCGGCGTTCTTGGAACGCAGTCTTCCGGCCAATCTGTTCCCTCGGTATGTACGGTTTCTTAAGTAAATTCCCGTCTTTTACCTGGACTGATGTGACAACATCAGCATCTTCGCCTTGCCTGACGGAAAGGTGTTCATGGTCGCCGGGAACCAGTCAATCATCTACGACATCGAAGCCAATACCGAGAGAATCCTCCCGGACCTTCCTAACAACGTCCATGTCACGAACCCCATCGACGGCTCTGCGATCCTCCTTCCTCTCTCACCGCCCGACTTCGTACCCGAGGTCCTCGTCTGCGGTGGTACCCAGACCGATCCCATCGATCCGTTGCTCCTGTCCTCTCAGACGCCTGCGACCACCCAATGCTCGCGCATCACGTTGACCGAGGAGGGCATCGCCAAAGGCTGGGAGGTCGAGCACATGCTCGAACCCCGGACGATGCCCGAGCTCGTCCATATCCCGAACGGCCAGGTGCTCATTGCCAACGGCGCACGCTCCGGCTTCGCCGCGATCAAGCAAGTGCAGGACCCCATCGGCAACTCGAACTCGGACCACGCCGTCCTCGTCCCGTCGCTCTACACGCCCGACGCGCCGCTCGGCCTGCGCATCAGCAACGCGGGCATGCCGTCGTCCGGGATCGCGCGTGTCTACCACTCGAGCATCACCCTCACGCCGCAGGGCAACTTCCTCGTCGCGGGCAGCAACCCGAACGCGAACACGACGGTCGGGCCTGGCATCAAGTTCCCGAGCGAGTTCAGGGTGCAGACGCTCGACCCGCCGTTCATGTTCGTCGAGCGGCCGAAGATCCTGAACACGCCCGAGAAGCTAGCGTTCAACAAGAGTTTTACCGTACCGATCTCGATACCGTTGACGCTCGCGCGCCCTGGTGCTAAGGTCCAAGGTACGCAGGCGGGGACTCTGCTGTGTAGTTGTGCTTGCGGAAGCTGACGGATATTCGACACAGTGTCGCTAATGGACCTTGGTTTCTCGAGCCACGCGTTCCACTCGAGCGCGCGCCTCGTCTTCATGGACGCAACGATCTCGCAGAACCGCAAGTCCCTTACGTTTACGACTCCTCCGAATGGACGCGTCTTCCCGCCGGGCCCCGCGACTATCTTCCTCACCATTGACGATGTAACCAGCGAGGGTGCTTGGGTCATGATGGGTAGTGGCAACTCGCCACCCACGCTCGAGTAGATCCTGTAAGTTGTACTAGCGAACGGGCAACGATGTATTTGAGTAGCAGTTGCAACAACAAGCCAACACGTAGTATGGTCGTCCAGATATGCTCGTACACGGTAATCTCTGCAACAGTCGAAGAACTTTTCTGCTAAATCATAAGCGTTCACGACATGCCTTAGCGCAAAGCGTGGAAGTTCTCTGTCAGTGTCGGGCGGATCAGTGAACAGCTTCGACGGTGCGGGTGAAGAAGGAATACCGTCGAATGCATCTACCTTCTCTCGACTTGCCTCGCGGAAGAACCGACGCACCCTCTCGCCCTCCCACCCGGGGATCTCCTTCAACTCGGTCCTTTCTCCGCGGATGACGCGCCACCAGCGCCACGGCGCATGGTCGCCCGAGAGGTCCTCCATGAGCGCCGTCGGGACCTCCTTGGGATCGGCGAGCGCGATGTATCGAAGGTTTGGGAGGGCAGCGGCGGCGTTGATGAGGAAGGTGGCGGAGAACGAGTGGTCGTTGCGACGCCGGGGAGCCGCGATAGAAAGCATCATCAGCGGCATGCATTCGGATACGTCCGAGCTTTGTTCTTCGAAAAGCCGCGTCTGTGTTCAATTTATCAGGCATAAGTCTAGGAGGGTGTACATGCAGTGCAGAATCACTTACGAAGAGGGTGATGGTCGTAGTGAAATCCTTTTCGATGCTCTCAAACTCGAGCCATCGGATTGCCGTCACATCGTTCACTATGTTCGACGTCCAGATTGAAGGCACCATCCTTCGCGCCCGTATAAACAGCCCGGTGAGGTCGTCCGTACTAACCGAGTCCAGCGCGCATTGGAGGTCTTTCTCCCGCATCGCGAGGACCCTTAGGTTGTATACGGGCCAAGGAATCTCGAGACGCTCGTCGAGCTCCGATAGGGCGAGCGTCTGGAAGGAGTGGCTGTTTCTCGAGATCAGGCCTTCGTCTTCGAAGGGGAACAGCGAATACGTCATAACGAGCGTGCTGATGCGGGGGAACATTTTCGAGAACAGCAGCAGGCTTTCAGGCAGAACTGTAGAGATCGCGCGCAGAATCGTCAACGACTGGAAGGCGAATGTGTCGCCGTGTGTAGCCTCGCCTCCGGAGACGTCTTCTGGTTCTTCGAAGTCGCAGTCTTCCATGCAGAGATCATCGAGAGCGGAGGGACCCTGAACCGACCCCGCCAGTTCGTTCCACGTCATCGACGAGCTGCACCTGACCAGACGAAGGGTGCGAAGAGAGGCTGGGAGATGCATCCCTCTGAGGATCTCCTCCGATGTGTCGTAAAGCGTCAACCCGGTGAGACCACTGAAGCCAAGGGATTGCAGCCGCCCTTGCGAGGCCAGGTGCTGAAGGGTCGTGGTGGAGACCACTAGGTGATGGAGGCTGCTGGTGGCTTGCGCCAAAATATCGCACATGGCGTCCAAGATGGAGTCGTCTGTGGGGATGTGAATATCCAAGGAGATGAGGGCGGAGCCGTGTTCCGCTATGAACTTCGCTAATGCTACGACCTGGGAAGATGACTTCGCCATGACGTTTCGCGGACGGGGGCCGACAGCACGATAGACCGTCTTGGACGCCATGGCAAAGCGTAGGCTGTCTGCATCAGACAGATGCAAAGAGATCTCTCTGTATATGTCCTCGGGGATCCTGGTCGGGTCCACGCGCGCAGAGGGTTTGTTATAGATCTTTCTTTGGTTGTTGGGTAGGGGCAGCGGAGTGACGACCGCCGCTGTGCCCCTTGCTCCCCTCTTGGGAGAGGTAATGGGCATTCTAAGAAGGATGATGTGGAATCAGTGAGGCTCATGTAAACATATAACACAAACCTGAGAAACGAGCGCCAGCACAATGGTCAGCTGCTGCCTGAGGCCGTAGCTACCCGTAGGTTCGAGTTATCCCGTAGCCTAGAAAGCTTGGGGAAATTTGCACACTTTCAAGCCGCCAGAAGGGCTGGTTCTTATACGAGCGTGATAGCCCAAGAAGAGAGAGGCCATCGCGGACCCTGTTGGACGAAACGGGACGGGCACTGAAATCGAAGTTGCGGACTCTAGGTGCTTGCCTTTTTCGTCGACGGCGACTGGTACCATTGGGCGCCTATGCATGCATCCCTGGAACACCGCAACTTCGACGACGACTCACCAGCCACACCATTCCGCTCCGAACTAGACTCTTCTTGACCCTGCACAGATAACTTCACGCCACCTCTGGACTACGCTGCCTCTGCCTTTCCTCAGCCTCATTCATGGCTACCACAAGCAAGAAGTCGTTTGTGGCCGAGGGGTCAGGCCACAGAGAGTACAAGTACTCCCAGGAGATATCTCAGATGATGTTCGTCTTCGGCGAAGTCCAAGAACCCAACCCGGAGACCGTTAACCTCGTCGAAGATATTGTCCGCAGCCAACTTATTGAACTCGTGAGTAATCCCTGCACATTGGATATAACACTCTTCCCACTCGGGTGCGTGGCGCATAGATTCTACAAGCTCGTGCACTAGCCACACGGCGTGGCGCGCGATATCTCTCCGCGGAAGACCTCATCTTCTTGATCCGACATGACCGCGCAAAGGTTAACCGTCTCCGGACATACCTCTCCTGGAAGGACGTACGGAAGCATGCGAAAGATTCTGGAGGAGACGGAGGTGGAGGTGTCGAAGTCGAAACCCTAGAGGATGGCGAAGGTACATACCTTCATCATGTTGTGGCTGAACCACCAAACCAGGAACGCTGACATTTCTGTGATTCAGACAAACTAGCAGCAAAGGCTCAGAAGATTACCATCAAGCTGCCGTGGGAGATCACGACCATATTCTCAGACGTGCTCCCGACGGACGACGAAGAGGATGAGGATGATATCGAGGCACATGAAGCGTCCATACAGCGGCTCAAAGAGGCCGACGATGCTACCCGAGAAATGACGCGCGAAGAGTACCAGCACTATTCTGACTGTCGACAAGCATCCTTCACATACCGCAAAGGTGCGCCTATTCGCAGTCCTACCACAGATTCTCCTCGTACCTACATTCTTCCTTTCTCTCCTCCCCCTCCTCAGCCAAGCGCTTCCGTGAGTTCCTCAACCTTCCCGCCGCCCTCGACCTCAAGCAGGGTGACGACACGGTTGACATCGTCGGCTTCTTGGCCTTCGAGATGGTCCGCGCACTGACCATCGCCGGGCTCGAGGTCAAGAAGTCGCTCGAGGACGCATACCTGCGTGACGCCCCGCACCATCCTGGCTCCTCTCCCGTTCTTGGGAAGCGCAAGGCGCAGATGGGCTTGGGTGCGGACGCGAAACGTATGCGCCGCGAGGAGAGTCCGGAGCACGATGCGGATCAGCCCCTTCCGACTTCCTCGTTGTTCTTGCCGCCGCCTGAGGCGCGTACCGCTCTTCGCCCGGAACACATCCAGGATGCGTTTGCGAGGATGCAAGGGGACTGGGCGCAGCGCCGTTCTGCGGGCATGCGCAACTGGCGAGGTGGGCTTATCCGGACGACCGTCAGCCTCATTTAGTGTTTGTTTGGACTATGTCTCTGCTGTGTATGCGCCTTTGTCATTGTTGTGTTGTCGATCAGGTGTACTATAGATTTTCTGTACGAGGCTATACCAGGATCGGTTCTAATGTACAGCAGGACTTGTATATCGCCCGTTTTGTTACATTCCTTCCATCCGTTAATCGCTCCTACACGCTCCGTCAACTTGCGAAGAGCAGCGAGGCGGCTACCTCAAGGTTGCCCCCCTGCCGCCTCCAGGTTACGGATAGCGATTTCCCGTGTCGCTCCCAATCCAATGAGCGTCTGGATGTCCGATTCCGGGAACTGGCTCCGCGGTTGCGCTTGTGCAGGTTGCGCGCCTGGTGCACCCCGGCCACGACCTGCGCCTGCCGCAACAGGTGCAGACCCCAGCGTATGGCCACTCCCCGGGAAGTGGCCAGCCGGCTGCATCGACGTGTGTCCGAGGGACGAAGAGCCAGACGCTGCGCCCGCCGCCGAGGGCCCCGCCGCATCGTCTGCAGCCTGCCCCGCATCCATGATGCGCGCCTTCTCNGGGGAGCTCGTGCTCGGCGAGGAAGCGGACCTCGCGGCCCTGGATCCGGAGCACGTTCTTCTCGAGGTCGATGCACGCCTGGTGCGCCTTGAGCATGTCGAGCCCGAAGAGGAGGTCGACGTCGCGGCCCTCCATGATCGTGAACGAGCAGGGGAGGAAGAGGTCTGCAAGCTTGAGTTGGGCGGAGTGTACTCGCCCGAGGATGCGCGCGGTTCCGACGCCTCGTGCGATGCCGGCGAAGCGGCGGTCGACGAGTCGCATGATTCTGGGCTTAGCATGAGTACTGGGGATGTCAAGGAAGATCGGCGTGAACGTACCCGCATGCTTCTGCACATTCGGGGCTCACTGCGAAAGCTCAGTTGGGTCGAGAAATCGGAGAGTGAGAAATGCCTCACTGATTGTTGACTGTGCGCCGCTATCCACGAACGCCTTCACGGGGTGTCCGTTCACCTCGACGGGTATACTGATCTCGTCAGAACGATCCCAAGCGCACGCAATGAATGTGGCGACTCACTAAAGCATCGTCACGCGCCCAAACGACTCTGGCGAGTACTCGAGTGCGTGTTCCAGGTTCTCAAGGACTGCCTGTTGTTGGATGGCCTCCTCTATCCGGCGTTGCGCCTCGATGTCGAACGGGTCCGCTTCGAGCAGGGCGCGTTCGCGCTCCGCCTCGACTTGCCGCGCGTGTGTCTGCCTAAGGAGCTCTGCGAAACGTGCTGGGTCGTTTTGTGCAGCATGCGCGATCTCGGGGTTGGTCTAGCATAGAATTTGATCAAAAAGACGTTTTGATATACGGGTGAGGATTGCGTACCGCACGTAGTTGGGCCATGAGCGCGGGGTCTCCAAGAAGTTGCAGACGCATCATCTCCGCGTCCTGTTCCACCGCTCTATGGCGGAGTGATAAACATGTCTGTGCAAGGTATTTGGAAGGGTGGAACGTACCTCCCGGCAACCTGGACCTTTCTCCGAAGCAAGAGCATCGCGTGGTCTCCGACGCCGCTCTCGCGCATCGTCGCCTTCGGGTTGCTTAGATCGCGCCCCTCGTACGATAGGCTTTGTTCCGCGACTGGGATGCCGGACTGCTCATCTCAGCACTAATACTCTCTACCGGAGCAGGCCGTGGAACGGCCGAAAGGAAGGGCACGTACCTCAGCCTCCAAGAGAGCCATAACGTTCTCGAGCTCCATGTTCGGGTCGATCTCGACGACGAACGACTGGCCGAGCTCGGTTACGAATGTGAGCTCCATTTTTTGATACAAGTGAATGCGGGATGAGGTCGAGAGTAGAGAAAGCGTTCAGACGAGAGGCGGGTGGCTGATCGGCGGTATTCTAGATGAGCTATGACGCAGTGTTTGATCTCTGGAGAAAGCGCAGTTTCAGAATTGAAAGTCAAGGCGTATTGCCGATGGAATTCAAGAAGTCGTGAAGGTCAACAACGAGAGCGAGATGTAGGAGATGAGGGGAGATGGCAGCGGGCAGTGTAAGAGAAAGAAGCCTGAGAGACTCGGACGGGAAGGCTTCCAAGCGCGCTACACCTCCGAGCTTATATAGCAAGTCCTGTGAAACGAGCTTGCGTACCACCCTCTTACGCGTCCTTACACGCTTTGTAAAATCCCCGAACGGGATTGTCATGCTCGCTGTGACACGTCCCGCTCGGGGTATTCAGCATGCCGTGAACCGAACGTCCCAGAACACGCGAGAGACAGATCTCCAGCATTGAATGGCGTCGTCTTCACTGCGGTACAGGAATAGTAGCCTGTAAAGTACTCAGGCTGTACAAGTACATGCGAACGTAGTATCGAAGCGCGTCTTACAACACACACGTTGGTGCACACGAAAAAAGAGTAAGCGATTAGGTCTCTGGGTCTGAACGCCCCGTCCTAACCCCGCGTAGCTCGACGACCTCCAGCCAAATGACTTCGCGCAAACGAAGAGCTGAGGGTATGTTAATCGGTAGCCCAATGGGATGAGAGCGCGAACAAACTCACAAACGAGATCCACCACCACGCGTATTAGACATCGTCGCGCTCTCCAGAACTGAGCCTGAAAGGTCCGCGTCTGCAACAACGGGCGCGTTCAATGGTATTGACCCGGGAGAAACTAGAGAACCACTTACCGCTCAAGTCGCTAAAACTGGATGCCTCGCTCGCTGTGCCAGTGCTCACAGCGGCAAGGCCTGCCGCAGCCTGCCGCAGCGTCCGTACGTGCGTCTGACCTACAGCACGCCCTGGCGAAAGCGCAGGCGGGCTCGAGCTCTTCTCTGGGGTGGTCAAATGCCGCGGTACAGGCTTCGGAGACGTGACCCGCGGAGGCGACTGCGGGCTTGAGTGGGACACGGAAAGTGACTGAGATGTGGACAAGGATTGCGACTGGGAAGGTGTCCGGTAGCGATGGTGCGCGTTTGCCTGTGTTCCTTGGCTGAAATGTCTATGCGTATGGGACTGTTGGGGATTAGGGTATCGATGTTGGTGTCGCACCCCATTGGCAGGAGGTGAGGGTATAGAGCGAAGCGATTCTTGAGGCGAGTCCACGCTAGCGCTCGAAAGGCTTTGGTGGTCATGGCTCCTTGAATCCGAGGGACTACGCTGACCACCCAGCGAAGACAAGGAGGCGCCAGACGTGCTTGTCATTGAATGAGGGCGTGCTCTACCTCTTTGCCTGTTGGTCGCCCTTGCTGGATCTGCAACAAGCCCTAGTGCGTCCTTTGTCATCAGCCGCTCGAGGTCTCGCAGCTTCTGAGCGAGCAACTCCTGCTTCTCGACCTCCTCCTCCTTGCGCGCTTCTTCGTCCGAGTCGTCCGAGTCGCTCATATCGTCATCAGCGCCGTTCTCTGAAGACGAGCCTCCACGAGAGAGGGGCGACAGTGGCCGAATTGGCGATCGAGCCCTCTTCGGACCTTGTAATGTGATAGTCGAGGAGGAAGATATCTTCATGGGCCGAGCAGCAAGTGGGCTACTACTAGGCTCAGCAGAGATAGGAGAGCGAAGCTGGGCATGAGGGCGAGCATGTCCCAACGAACTGAGTCGGGCGCGCACGCCCATGGGCCGGAGGGTGCTTGTTCCTGGCACCGTGCCAGAGGCCGACGCTACTCCCGCCGCAGAAGACGAGGAACCCAGGCGCGCATGCGTCGAGTCACGGTGCAAGAGCGGGGGACGTGCAGGATCGGCAATGCGCGGGAAGTATTCGGCTAGCCCATTCACGCGTTGTGGAGATGGGGCTGAGGGAAAGGGTACAGCTGGGTTCCGGAGCCCGAGGCCTTGGAGGCCCCGGAGGTCCTCTTCATAACGTGCCTGCGCGCGGTAGAGGAGATACGGGAGTGGCACTTGTAGGTGGCTGGCGAGGCCTTTCCCTAGGGTCAAGACTGGGTCAACACACGTACCGACATATAGGTGTATGAAGGTCTGAAGAGACATAGGAGGATCCAAGAATACAGCAGCTAAGATTGCCAAAGCACATAGCTAGACGTGAACTTACAATCTGTACCTGCGCCTTCTATTGCACGACTCTTCGCGATGACCTCCCAGAGAATCTGCTCCTTCTCAGCATTCCATTCCACCTAGACTTACAAAATCAAGAGTAAAACATAGTTCTCAGTATGCAGTCATACGGTCACCGCAGGAGCGTGCGCACTCGAGGAGGATTCTGAGGCGCGTCTTCAGGACGGTTGTATGGTAGCCTTACAATGACACGGACAGTAGGAGGTGACGGCATAGGTGAAGATGTATCGAAGATGATTAGCAGGGAGTAGTCAGACGTCTAAGCAGTGTAAGCCTCAGCAGTGATTGTGAACGCCTTGGTCGAGCAGCAGCACTTGTGTCTTGCAGTGGTGGCGGAAGGAACGGGTTGTACTTGGGTCCACGGAACGCCCGCCAGCATAGCGCTCTTCTCGGCACCGCTGCACCGCGTTCCCAATTTGGCAAGTGTAGTATTCGCGCTTCCCAAAGGCTTGGGAGCCCGCACTCGCAAGTATCAACAACACATGACCCAATTGGTAGCTATTGCAAAGTAGTACAGATTTTTTCTGTAGTCCTATGTTGAAACTGTGCACAGGGTACTGCGCCGGCGCGCGGCAGAGGCGCAACGGATGTACTTGTTTGACGATCCAGAGGGCTTGGCTACATTGTGCTACTTCCGACAAAATAATAATGACTATGTAACAATGTAATCTATTGAAGCTCTATATATATTTGCATGTGTCTCGTCGTATGAGGGGCATTCGAGCCATCCTTGTTTTTCCAGGCGGTGTTTTCTGAGTCTTGACCTCCACTCAGTGGCACAGTCGTGTGGTGAGCATCTGAGAGGCGTAAAAGACATGCATAGAAACAGATAAAAAGGAGAAAGCACATTCAACACATGGTAGGGAATCTGAAAGTTCATATAACTCAAGGGTCAGCCTCGACTCCTGAGAGGATGGGCACCCACTTCGGGTTAGGGTTCATACTGTTTGATCTCCGATCTATACACCGATCGTCCCCGATCTGGGAAACATTTGCCTTTGCAGAGACTCTCATGCAACATTGCAACCTCCGTACTACTTCACGCCACACTGAATCTCCCCACTAGAGCACTCTTAACATCCTCTCTAAACAACCCTTGCTTGATTGTTGACAACCACTGCCACGACCCATATCCTAGTTCGGCCTCGAAGGAATTTATTTATCATCGCATAGCTTTTGCGTTCTGATCGCTGGCGCAGCATGGCAACTACACCAGAAACCGTTGAAGACCTCATCGCGCAGCTCTCGCTGGACTCCGACCCGGCACACGAAGCCATCGCGGCTGAACTTGGCGGTGCGCGCCCTTCATGTCTGGCGACAGTTCGCAATTAGGCCTCATGCGACCCCTTGATCACTCCTCATGCGACGTACATTGCCCTGCCGTATTGCTTGGTGGGAACTCGCCCGCGGAATTCAGTGCTACAGAGCATTTATGGAGAAGATGCCGTTAAGATATGGAAATCACCCAGCCGGTCTGGTAGCCAATCTCCGGATCGTGAGGTGCAGAGTGTGAACGGTACCGAGCCAGGTACAATTCGATATGAGGTTACCCTCAGGTATGTGGGCATGCTTGCATAAGTCAGGTTCCTCCTACTTACCTGGTAGCAGTATCGAGGCACCTCCTTCAGATACTGCTGAAGAATCCTCGCACCAAATAATCGTCCTTGTCTCCTTGCCTCCGACATACCCTGCTTCATCGCCACCGCAACTTCAGCTATTATCGCGATACATCGGTCCGTACGGGGTCGATGCAACACTATTCGGAATGGTCTTGCGCACTTTTATATCCAGAGGAGCTGTCGAATGGACGCCTGATAGCGTATGTGTCTTCGATGGGCTCGAGTGGGTCAAGGAGCGGTGCGCAGAATGGCTGGGCGAGCGCATGAGTGAAAATAAGATAGGGGAGCTGATGCGTGAGGACGAGAAGGCAAGGCCATCCGGCGCGAATGAGGGCAATGTCGTTTCGCCTGAGGGCGAGGGCAAGAGAAGTGCCAGATCGGGTCAGGAGCCGCCGGACATACCAGCGACTATGCCGCCTGGAATCACTATCACAGAGGCCGAACCCATCCTCGATCGCAAGAGCGCATTCGTTGGGCGTGCATGCAGGATCACTGATCCATCACAAGTACGTCTTTCCCTATCTGTTATTCAGAGTGTTTTGCTCAGTCTCGACCTCAGGTTCCTCTTATCCTAGCCCACCTTATGTCGGATCGTCGCATTGCTCGTGCTGCGCACCCAATCATAAATGCATGGCGATGTCGGGTGGGCAATGTGTTACATCAAGGTTGGACGGACGATCGCGCCTATCTGGTGGAAATTTGCTGACGCAGATAATAGATAACGACGACGATGGAGAGACTGCGGCGGGAGGTCGTCTCGCCCATCTGCTACAAATCCTGGTAGGCTCGTCTTCTCCGGCCCTCTATCTGGACGTAGTTCATTGAGTGTACGCTGGTGCAATACAGGAAGTCGAGAACGTCCTCGTAGTGGTGACACGATATTTTGGAGGGATCCATCTCGGACCCGACCGATTCAAGCATATCAACCAAGCAGCACGGAACGCCCTCGAGCTGGGCGGCTTCCTCGACGTACCAGATGAGGGCAATACGGGTAGACGTAAAGGGAAGGGGCACGGCAAACGATAATCAGTGGGGGTTATACGCACTCTCACTCCAAGGACAAACTATACATGCTATACACTACATCAGATTGTCCGCTAATACAGTATGAAGGAGTCCGCAGTCCATGATCACACGCGCCTCACATTCACTCGAGCCTTCTCCTCTGGACTACACGACCTTCGCCACGATCCTGCTCACCATCATCGCCTTCGTCTCGTTTCCGACGCACACTCTTCCTGATCTCCCACTTATTCGAACCTGGATTGCTCGCGTATGCTGCAGCGAGAGACTGTTGCAGCTCGCGCAGCAGCAAGCGTTCGTCGTTCGTCCAATGGAAGCTCTCTACTGCCACCCTACAAGTCAATGCGAGAACCGGTCAGTAAAGGAGACAGGAACACTAGACAACTGCACACGCACATGACTTCGATGCGGAAAACGAAGCCAGCGACGGACTGAAGCCAGGCGAATTTGAACTCTCGCGAGTAGCCAAGGTACTGGATCTCGAGCTTCTGCGTCTTGATAAACCTACGCATCTCCTCCCTCGGCGGCTCGTACCCGGGGAAATTGCGAATCGGCTTCGCTTCGGTCGACCAGTATCCCCACGGTGTCTCGAAGTCGATGACGTTCTTCGCGTCGTGGAGTCGTTCGTAGAAATAGAGCTTCCGAGGAGGGCTGCCGAAGCGCATTGGTGAGAGGCTGACTAGGTGGCTGGTAGTAATGAAGTGGAGCCCGTATACTGCATAGTTCGTGCATGTAAGCTACACCCAGCAGCGAATCCAAGGCGGGCGAACGCGTGCTCACCAACCGTCGGAAGGAAATCCTCGTTGTCGCACTCCATCATAACGTCACCGTTCCTATCCAAGTAGCGCGAAAAGTCCAGGTTGACGGCTTGGTCCATGAAGAAGCTTCGGCACTTTGTCTCCTCTTCGATACTCTGGAGCGTGCGGAAACATACATCATAATCCATGTCGAGCACAGTGTGCCTGGTTTCATGTCGAAATCGGACGCGTCAACGATGAGCCCAGTATACAGACGGACTCGACTCACCGTCGCCATCCCGGGAATGTCTTGGTTTTGGAGACACGAGTCGGAACACTCATCTCATACTCCTGCATGTTAGGAGCGTAGATCTCGTGCACATACAAATCTGTCGGAACGTTCGTATACTCCGTCTCTGGTTCGTCTTCTTCAAAGGGGTAGCAATGAGGTTTCCCGAAAGACCTGTCGCACCGGACAGCCGCCGGATTGATTGTGTGCTGAAGCATCACGCCTTCCGGCGTAAGCGCTTCAAACGCGAGGTACTGAGTGCAGCTTCCGATCCACGGTACGTCCTCGTCCGGGACAAAGCAGTAGAACTTCTCGCGGTTGAAGTCTGTGAACTCCATCAACTTGTCCCACAGGTTGAGGAGAGCCCTTGCTCGCTGAATAGGCACAGGAGATTCCAGCGCGCGCTCTAGATCACGAGTGGAGAAGCCTATTGGAAATGAACATTTAGGAGATGCAGATGCGTACGGGAATGCCGTGGGGCACACACCTTCAATGAGCTTTGCAAAGTGGTGTGATACCTCGATATACTGGATGGACGACGTCGGCGTCAGTTCTACCTCAAATCACACGACATCAGAAGGATTTGAGGGAGCGTACGCCGTCGGATAGGTTGACACATATTGGTAGCGCATCCTTGGTCCACGAATAAATATCCCATCGCACCGTTCCCTCGGGGGTAACGTAGAGTTGGTGAGGCCCAACCGTATCGGAACGGATGTTATCCCCGTCCTGACATAGCATGAGCACATGAGGCCTATGACGGATACATACACGCAGAGAACGCACTGTTTCAACTGATTTCAAGAATCCTTGCCTGGCAATATATGTAAACGCGGACTAGGGAAAGATGTTCACGCGCGAATGGTAGCATGAACGAAGAGACATCCCCACCTGTAATTCTTTGGCCTGCATTCAGTGTTTAGGCTCGATGCTTCCTTCGCGTGCATCGGAGGTTGGGCTCACCACTTCGGCCGTCCACGTGTACTTCTTGATTCCGTGTACAGACTTTATGAAGTCTTCTAACGGCCTTTGATCTGTAGTAATAGAAGATGGTCGTCATCGTTGCGTCAAGTAGATTATAAGGCTCGGCCACGTTTCCTTAGCTGTTCATACAATACGCTGCGACGTACCCCCACTACATGCCTCGATGAGCTTGGTGGGAGACGAGCTAGACGTACTGCGCTATAGGAGAAATCAAGAAAAAGACATATGACCCACCTTGCAGCCCCTCGAGCACGACGAACGCGTGTTCACAATCTGGCCTCGAGTACCCCAAGATCTGGGCAACGTGGGGATGCCTACGAAGGGACTGATCAGGACGTACTAGATCCTGAAGACAAGAACACTCACATTGTACTCTTTGAGAGTTCGATGGCTGCGCGGAAGCGTTCGTCCCGGCGCGGGAACTTTGCGACGACGACGGACTCCTTCGTGCTCCGTATTCGAGCCTGCCATCGCACTATACGCTCGCTCTCCGGCACGCTGTCCTCATATACAGCCGCCTCCTGCGAGAGATCAAGCTCCCGTACCAGGCTGATTTCCTCCTTGCTGAATATCATCTACCGCAGCTCATCAGAAGTAATCCGCTATGAGGAGAATTGTACGACCAACCATTCCACCTTCTTGACTCACGGTAACAGAGCGCATCAGCGTGATGAGGTGGTCGTCAATTTGGGCGAGCCCCTGCTTGATAGAATCTTGGCGCTTGAGGATAGCACCTGAGACTCGTGCCGAATTCTCCGTATGCTGTACAAGCTCGACTTGAGTAGTGGCGATCTGTTCAAGCCGCCCTTCAACAGCTATAGAAGATTGGACCTGGCGTAAGGGTGCGACGTCAGTAAATTGCGGACCGATATGAAGAAGCGCCGTTACCCCGAACAAGCGGAAGGCATCGTCTAGCCGTCTGTTGAGTTCCGCCACTTGTTGCTTGACTTTGTCCTTTCTGACGATCAACAATATCTTCTCTCGTTTCTTTGACTGTCGCTTCATTAGGTTCTCGATGTCTGTTAGTGTGCTGAAGGGTTTATGAGCGACCTAGGAGCATGGGAGAATCATTCAAGCATCTGCTTACCAGAGCAGCGTCGCGAGATGCTTAGTGCTGCTCGACACATCAACACCGATGGGGCTATCGTTCAGTTGCTGGTAGATCTCATTCGTGAATCGGGCAGCGCGCAGAGCTAACGTCTTGCAATCATCGTGTGTATCCTTGATGTCCTGAAAGCCCATCTGATGTAAGCGCGCATGCATACGAGACTGTCCCAACATACCTGCGCCAATTCCAATATATTCACGGCCAACTCGACAGCAGGGCCCAGCCCAGGTACTGAGACGGGAATTAAGTCCAATGTCGTCTTCGCCACGCGCAGCGCTTGCAGTACTTGATCCATGCTCACGCTCTAGCGTATCTGCACCCACACATAGTGACATGAGCACCATCAAACTGGGTAGCAAGTGCCGCATCGAGGAGTGAAACCGGTGTACGCACCTACAGGCCAAACAGATCTGCGGAGATATAAAAGGCGGAGATATATTCCAGCTGAAAGACTCCGCGAGGATTTGGGTTACCGAGAGTTCGCTGCTCATTGGGTCTTATACCACCCTCCATAGCTGTGGGACGTAAGTTGCGATGCAGACAAGGTCGCTACGGAGTTGACATTTGACGCCCCGATGGTCCGCGACGGGACACGCGTTGATCAGACGAGTCGCCCTTGTACTTGACGCGAGGCGGGAACGCGGAGCCTGGAATGGGAGCAAGTCCTATGGAGGAACAAGGTTGCGCCTCACAGACGGGTTCAATCTGTCCTAGCCTAGGTACATATGCCCGGCTTGATGCCTCCGTAGAGCTGTCACAGAGGCAGGCTGTGTCGCATGTTCTTCCACAGAGGACAGCTGAGGTCGATATGGATGGGCGCTTAGAAGCAAGAACAAGGACTGTGAGCGTCATCTCCTGGCATCGGGTTCGACTTGGACCCGCTGTGACTGATGGCTGGGAAGAGGTGGTATAACGCAAGCGAGTTTGCAATGTGCATAGTGATACACCCGATCGCTTAAGCAAGTCAGTATACATACATACACGAGTCGAAGTAATGCCTGCTCGCTCCCTCCGTCAATGCGTTTTCTTCTCCCACGCTGCCTCAAAGGCCGCCAAAGGCGATAAACTTGATGTTCATGTATTCTTCGATGCCATGGGCACCCTCGCGACCTGCAACAATCGTTGATACGCACGTTCGCAGCGGTGCACCTGAAATAAGAATCTTACCGAGTCCGCTCTCCTTGACACCGCCGAAAGGAATGACGGCCTGGCTGATCACACCTGTGTTCGTACCGACCATGCCAACTTCCAACGCCTCGGCCACGCGCCATACGCGTCCGACATCGCGTGAGAAGAAGTATCCAGCGAGGCCGACAGGCGTGTCGTTGGCAAGCTTGATGACTTCCTCTTCAGTCTCAAAGCGCGTGAGCGCAGCAAGGGGACCGAAAGTCTCCTCCTGGTTCACGAGGGCATCGGCAGGTACGTCTGAGAGCACAGTAGGCGCGAAGAATGAACCTGCGCCTGGAAGCCGTTTGCCACCATGAACGAGCTGCGCTCCCTTAGCGAGCGCGTCGTCAACGTGCCGCTGAACCTTCTCGACGGCACGGTCATGAATGAGAGGACCGTGTGTGCTGTGTAGATATATCGTCATGAGGCCTTGTTGGTGTGTACGAGATTTTAAGACTCACGTATCCTTGTCCAGGCCATTGCCGACTTTGAATGCCGCGACTCGCTCAGCCAGTCGAGAAGCGAAGTCGGCATACACGGATGATTGCACATAAATTCTGTTGGCGCAGACACATGTCTGTCCCGTCCCTCGGAACTTGCATGCGATGGCACCTGCGATCATGGGGCGTAAGAAACAGTTGATAGGGTGAAGAAAACTGTGCGGGTACCCTCAACGGCGGCATCGATGTCCGCATCGTCAAACACAATAAATGGCGCATTCCCTCCGGCTTCGATGGACACCCTGCAAGACAGAATCAGATCAGTCCTGCATGAGTTAATGGGGAAGATCACACTTCTTCAGGGTCGTCGCAGCAAGTCCATAAAGGAGCTTTGCTACTGGTGTGCTGCCAGTGAACGAGACCTTTTTGACGGCAGTGTTCTGGCACATCTCGCGACCAACATCGGAGACGTTTGCCTGTGTCGTTACCACGTTGATTACACCCGGAGGCACGCCTGCACGCGTAGCCAACTGAGAGCAAACCACTTTCAGCCAAGACGCGCCTATGCGTGAAGCAAATTTTGTACCTCGACGAGCGCAAGCGCAGAGAAGGGCGTCTCAGGTGGAGGCTTGATGACTGCAGTGCAACCTGCTGCAAGTGCGGCACCCAGCTTGCGCGTGATCATGGCCGAGGGGAAGTTCCAAGGGGTTAAGATAGAACTGGACTGAGTTAGAATGCGGCTCTCCTTGGACAATATGCCGGATTACATACACGACACCTGTTATAGCGGTTAGTAGACATTGGGCGGATAAAATAGTTCAGTTCATACCGATAGGTTGCTTGATCACAACATTCCGGAGATTGGGGAATGGCGAGGGGACGACTTCTGCATACAAATTACAATCAGCATACAGTCCACTCATTGAGATGTAACCACGAACCTCCGTATGTGCGGACAGCCTCCTCAGCTACACAAGCAATCGTGTATTAGTTCTGAAGATATCTAGGTTGTGACACATATCTTACCGAACCACTACAGGTAACGTTTATTCACAATCCACCCAAAAATACCATGCGATTGCTTACCTCAATGAAGGACGCGCTGTACGCATGCTCTCCCTGTATCGTACGGTCATCAGATCATGCATCCATTGAATCAAGGGAGCCGTGAGTTACCTTTGCTTCGGCTAGAGGCTTGCCGTTCTCCAGAGTCTATGTTTATAGAGCGCCTAGTTACGTCATGTACAGTGCACCGAGGCCGATGGAAGACATACGATGAGGCGTGCCAGGTCGTCCTGGTGCTCTTGCATGAGCGCGTAGAACTTCATCAAAATATCGTGCCGTTGCTGTAAGGTGCCATATGCACGGTATGAGCGCGCTCCGAGCGTACGGTCGGAAGTGAGCTCAGGGCCTGGTCATACCTTTGCGGTGGTCTTGCTCCAAGTCTTGAACGCCTTGGATGCAGCCTCGATCGCCTGCCTCGTCTCTTCGAGACCCATCTCTGGAACCGTTCCCAGTTCCTCGGTGGTCGCAGGATCTATGCGGTCGAGTCAGAACAGACGGACGCGGAGAGACGAATACAAACGTACTGGTGACCTTGATGACCCCGCCCTCCTTTGCGTCCACCCATTTCCCGTCAATGAAACCTTGTGTGCGAATGAGGGACGAATCCTTCAGACCAAACTGTAGCGTTTGGTAGCGTGAGCACAGATGTACGGAAGTGGCTCGTAGGTCTACTTACTACAGCTGTGCTCGCCATCCTGTAACGAAAGAGAGAGTGGCGGGGGATGAACCTGGGCTTGAGGGTGGTGGTGAAAGCGAGAGAGACGGAGGCGAGAGGATGGGGAGGTGGCATGGTAGAAGTTGGGGGTGAGAGCGAGACCCAGAGTGACGAGAAGGAGACGGTCCGCGCGATTCAACGTTTACGCGAATCATTAGACCCATGACGGAGCTCCGCAGACAGCTACTCCTAACCCCATAATGGCTTTAATTCTCGCCAAGCGATCGTACGGAAAGCACGTCGAGTCATTGCTAGCAAGGTCGATACGTGCACGATTGGAGGAGAGGGAAAGTCGTGGTGGTCTACATTGGGTGGACACGGACCAGTTTGAACGATAGGGAAGCCTGACATGCTCAAACCCACGAGACGAAACAAGTTGCCATGATCCGACAAAAAGTCGCTAGCCCACCGCGAGGGTCGAACTCGCAGCCTTCAGATTCCCGCCTATGTAAGAGTCTGACGCTCTATCCGATTGAGCTAGGCGGGCGTTACGAAACGGAGACAGCAGAAACTCCAGAGCGTTTGTTGATCACGTCGAGTGAATAAGTACCCTCAAGCTTGCTACTACACGCTACCGACCAACCACTACATGCACATGCTACTAGTTCTAGCATTATATTTTCTACAGGACCCCTAGTACAAGGACGCGGCTATAGGAGGCTCAGTGCCCTCAATATTATGACTCGGCGGCCAAAGATCACAGAACCTACACTAAATGACACATCGCACCATCGGATGATTCGAGAGCGAAGCAATACCACATCAGTGTCCAGGTGATCCGAAGAACACGTATGATACGTAGAGTGAGACGCAGGAAGTCCAAACAGCCCAGAAGAAGACCCTTCAGCCCGACTTCCAGTGTCCCATCGAAGCGATCCCAGCGCGCTCAGTCGAAACAGGCAAGCCCGCTGACACGCCAGCTGCGCGCAAACCACATAGTCCCCACGATACGTCCGGAGGTCTGAGAGACGCGAGCTTGGCTACCGCACAGGCCCGACAAGAAGCTTCATCTTTGAGAAACCGTCCTTTGAGTTCGCGCGCACCAGGCCCCGGAACATGTAGTTGTCCCGCAGGTAGTCGACTCGCCGGACACCCTGCGCCTCCTCAAACGCCGCTGCGGAAGGGAACGTCCGGCAGCGTCTAGTGTACGCAGCAGAAATTGCGCGCATGTCGCTCTGGCTAAGCCGTGCCCAGTCGACGTGCGAGATCTGTCGCTGGACGGTGCGGTGGATAGCCATCAGCACGTCGTACACAGTGATTGGGGGGGTCGTCTGCCGTCGCATNGGGACACTCCCAGGAATGGGGACCGTTCGCGAGATCGCTCGCGTGAGGTGGAGTGTGGCTCGAGAACAATGGGCCACTCGGGCAGTTGGTCGCAAGTGATGGACATGTACCGTACCGACGGATATGTCGCTGGCTCCCTGAGTTCCTCGAGTGTGAGAGGGGTACCAGTCTTCTGTCCGCCAGAGGTGATGCGCTGCGGGCTGAAGGTGTTGAGAGACAGGTCGAAAAGCAGCATCGGGCCTCCGGCATTCTCCCCGTTCAGTAGAGGGTTGATGGCGGGACTGGGAGGAGCAGATTGGAATGGTGATTGGAAGGCAACCGGTTGGACCAGCGCCGGGTACGAGACCCATGCAGCAGGAGGAAGGCAGCTGTCTGATGCCCGTCGGTAGTGCGTGTAGTACGGCTGTGGCTGAGCGGCAACAGGAACCATGGGCGGTAGAGCTGTGACCATTACCGGAGGGGAGGGGAAGGGGACCGTGGTCGGTGGTGGTGCAAGGCCACCATGCCAGGATGGCCGTCGTGGGCGAACGTACGGTTCATCGTCCCAGTGTACCCGCCGCTCATCCCGAGGAGGAAGCTGAGGAGATGCTGGGAGTGTCACCGGAGGGATGAATGGAGAGACATAGGCCTGATGAACGTAAGGATAGATATAAGGCGTCGGATAGTAGAACTGCTGGTAGCCGTAGGGCGCAGACATCGTTGGTGATAGTTGAGAGGTAGAATTAGTGGCTATCTCGAACGGTGAGAGCGCGACCTTTTATAGGAGGAAGAGTGAGTGTCCGTATGCCGTGTGGATGGTAGACGTGCGGTACCGCAGGCAGCCCAGCCTCTCAAGCGGGCAAATCGAAGACTACTCCAGGTAGGGACTTGGGATCCCCCGACAGACTGGCAGTGCGGAGGAGAATGCGCAAGAAGAGGGAATCGGGAAAGTCGGTGTGCACAGCAACGGAGCAATCTCTCGTGCGCGCAATATATCGGATTCGGGGGGTCACGACGCTGTGACTCAGGCTCGGGCCTGCGTGGCATCAGGGCAACATTGTGTCAGTCGGAGAATGCGAGAAAGGTAGCACCAGACAAAGGAGATTCAAATTGTGGCCTGGAAGCAAAGGAATATTCGCTCCCCGACAGCAGCTGGCTGAGGAGAGCACCAATGATAGTCGCGGATAAGGATCAACGTCTTACCTTGATGGGCGGGTTGATGGGGGCTCAGCGCGTCCGTCGAAGGCGGGCTTGAGCAGAATTTGAAACCCAACGTTACTATGGGAGGAACAGCGGTCCCTGTGGCAGTTACGAGCGAGCAGCGGTGTCCGCAGTCGGTTGCGTCGGTTTCATGAGCGTGCCCTATGTCCTCGATGTGACAACAATCGCGAGGTCCCTGAGATGCCAGGCCTAGCTTGGGGGTACGGATCCAGCTAGCAGACCAGCCTGAATGAGCCGCTTTAGAGACGAGTTGCGGTACATATCGTTTCCTTGTATTTTGTCCTCGACATAGCCGGAGAGATGAGATTCATAGACGGATGTTCAGGAAGCCTAGGAGGTGGTACCACGTAGTATGTGGTCGGGGTAAAGACGCGTCGGGACTGGGCCGCGTATTGGTCGGCATTTGGCGCCCATTACAAACGCCCGTGCAGGTACTGCCTCTGCTCAGCTCTGCTCTGCCTCCTGAACCACTCACGTCCGGACTCCGGTTACCCTGAGCTTTGGATACATATCGTCACTTGGCTAATAGTCACAGTGGTTGGGTTGCTTTGTATCCAATTGACCAAATGCGAATCTCGTTACAGATAACCTCTACCGCGAATACAACAACGCAGCTACTTGAAGTAATAAGTATACCACCGAGGTCAGTTCTTCATCTGCCGACGCGCCATCGGTCAAACAAAGCAGGCACGCGATGCAACGTCGACGAAGGTTTGCACGGACCAGGGGTGCGTTACCTTGACTCTACAATCGGACGCTCACATTGTCGCCATGAACGCTGCAGTCTTGTATTGTGCTGCGCAGTGGAACGTGGGGAAATTCTAGTCCCGAATCTCAGTATCACTGACAAGGCATGCTCGCAGAACTGCGTGGAGGAGACCAGCTCTTGCAATAGGCTAGAACACTGCGGTTCCGGGGGATGCTTTGTGCGCCCGCTGGCCGGATACCTGCGTACTGTACGTACTGAAGCATGTCCACTATATTGTCACAACTCTTGACCTGCAGCTGAGCTCGCGAACATGCACCGGAAAGTCACGAACAAGAAGCCATCATATCGCCCCTTTCAAACCATCGGGAGCCCTACGACTGCTTCTCAGCATCATCATAGAAGCTACGAACTTACCGCAAGAGCGCGCCGACAGGGAGATGGGAACCACTCCTCGGCGAATTTCTCCCCGGTAGGTGCAGATACACTGACTTGATATGCCCGTCACCGCTATAGATGGTGTGGTAGTCGCCATGGACTGCATTGGACTACTCTCAACCGGTAAGTTCAAACTCAAGGCATTAGTGTAGCCGACATATTTCCTCCGAATGCCTTACATATTGGGCAGCTCTATACAGAGAGCAGCTAGACAGCCTTCAAGCCAGGTCTCCGGAAGCGCAAAAGCATACATGCGTACAGATTCCGTCTCCCACACTGCCATGCGCGCCTTACGCTTGGCCTCGTCGGAATCCCGAGCAGACCACTGCACTTGTGCGACTCGCCCAAAACCACCCGATTCCCCACCTGCGACCACTCCAGAGCGAAGCCTCAGACACTGGCGGAACTAAAGTGCTGCGTCTCGAACATTCTGCGCCAGTGAGTGGTTTCCTGTTCCTCTGAGACGATGCTCCAACCCACCCTTTGCGCAGCCCCGACCGCACACTGAAGTTTCACAAACCAGGGTGGGGGATTGGCGTCTCCATGATACACAGCTTGTGTTTGCGAACGCCTCGAAGTGACTCCGCCGGCGTGTAGAGCAGCGCTGCGACCGTTCAGGTAGGAGACTCTGTTGGCTTTCGCCAGCCTTGGTGACCGCCACCAGCCGTGTCCGCCTACTGTTCACTACCTGAGTCCCCCATTTGTCGAGGGCATCACGCCTCTAGCAATGCGCTCGTCCATATCGTCGCTAGCGTGTCCCGTCAATTGTTGCGAGTCTTCGCCTCGATCGAATTCACTGACGGAACTGCATACAAGGTCATCATAAGAGCAAAGGAGCGACGACGTTGTCATCTGGCCAGACACAGACTCAGTGGTGGATGCTGGTAGCTCCTCCGAATACGTCAGGATGAGTATACTGTCACTGGCCTCTGCTGGAGTTCGCGTTCGTCGAGAAGTGGACATTTGGCGGGTTTGGTATGCTCATGATGCCAAGTGTGAGAGGCACATTGTACTTGATTGAGCTCAGGTGTATGCGATGCGGTGAGTGCGTGCGACTCCGAGGTTCTCGTTCGAAGGGTTATGTTGAACCACGCCAGAGCAAGCCGACGCCATTTCAGCTCACCGAAACATTCGCTCGGACGTGTTCTGCGAACAAATAGCGATTCAACATGGCCCAAAAATCTCATGACTGAACATCTGATCGTTCATTGGCCCAAGTGATGCATGTGCGCGACCTGACGAATTTAGACATTGTCCATCATGATGTCGAGCTAAACACATGCGGTAAGCACTCCCACAAGGCGTAGTATATCCTCTTCTCGCGCTTCCTGCACAGCCCGCTGATAAAACGAGTTAGCTTCAGGAAAGAGACTCCAACCGCCTACGACGTATCCGTGCACCTCATGCAAGTACTATTCGTTATAGACGAAGATATCTTCTAAAAGAGTTGCAGATACAATCCCTTGGTCGACTCGAAAGTGCATACGCTTACCGCCCTTTCACCGCAAAATGTCCGGACCGCTCGCTCTACAAGCGGATCATCTAGAGTACGCCTGATGTTCTAGAGAAAGTACTCCCCATGCCAATTCAGCTGCAATCATCCATCAGGCACGCCGACGTCCGCGCTTCCCGAACTCACGTCACCATTGCCGCACAAAAACCCATGGAGGGCTTCTACCACTACACCTCCATCAACCTCCCCGTCGAGCACGATGTCTACCACTGCTTCGCCGACTCTCGTCGATGACTCTGATCCTCACGTGCAATACCAGCCAGGATGGAAGTGGGAGCAAGGCGTCGCGGAATTGGACGGTACGCGACACGGAGCAGCTATCACTGGATTGACATGTTCGCTCTCCTTCGTCGGTGAGTGCACGAGCATCTCCCCCGGCACTCATGAATCCTCAACACCAGCGCGAGGCCAGGCACCGGGATACGGGTCGTAGGAACACTGGAAGCATCCGACAAAAGCGGACAGCCACAGACCACGTACGAGATCGATGGGGCTGTGGTCGGGACGTACAACGCACCCTTCACACCATCCGCCACGACCGAGTACAACGTCACCTTCTTCGAAATCCACGATCTCTCTCCCGGAGACCACTCCATCCTCATCAACAACACGAACGGGACCAGTCCGAACGTGTTCTGGCTGGATTACTTCTTGATCGACCTCTCTCCCCAATCCCAGATCCCCTCGCCGACACCTTTCTCATCTGCGCAGCCATCGCCAGCAGACACTCAACAAACCCGGTCCATTGCCACGCCCGACACGAATGCAGGGCCAACCTCTCCAAATACTGCCGCGCAGACCCAGACAACGAAGCCTTCCGGCTCCTCGTCGAAATCACATGCCAATGTCGGCGCGATAGCTGGTGGTGTGGTCGCCGGTGTTGTCGGCCTCGTGGCTATCATTGCTATTGCGGTCCTCTTATTCTGTCTAAGACGCGAGCGCCGTCGTAAGGCGGAATCCAGTATGTCCCATCCTTTTTCTATACGTATCGAATTTCAACACACGCTTGACTTCCCTGTCATGTCTAATGTAACAGGCATTGTCCCCTTTGATCTCGCAGGAGAGAGTCTTATGGGTTCTGTGCAGCACCAGCCGCCGTCAATGCGACCGGCTCCAGTAAAGCATACACACTCACAACGATCAATGACTGAGTACAGCAGCGTCACCACACCCTCCGACCCATTGCCGTCTGTTCTCATGGCTGTAGGCAGACGTCAAGATGTGGCAGCGCGATCGCCTACTTCTAGCCATCCCTCCATGAACGTGGGTAGTGGGGTGGGGGTCGTTCCGCTTGCCTCAAACTCGGTCAACTCCTCGCACCAATCAGCCTCACCAATGACAGCTTCGCCACATCCAACTCCATATACGCCTTCAACGAGTGGCAAGGACAGTTCGTCGCCCGAACTCACTGCGACCTCCCAGCCGTCGACCACTCCGTTGTGGGATAGTTCGGCAGGTTCGCCAATCTCGTCTAGCCCCCAGACAACACCGGCTTCCGCTGCCTTTCCTGCGAGCGCGCCGCTCGTCCCTTCAGCCGCGGACATCCCTCCAGGCGAGTGGCACGCCCCTCCGACAATGCATAACCGCGCACAAGCTCTCCTTCGGTCCTTCTTCTCGCGGAACTCTCGCTCTGGGGCCGTGCCCGTAGTGCACGACGTCGATTCCGGGCTGAGGTTATACGATAACGTGGTAATGCCGCCTCCGTATACGCCGGACTGATCGACGGTATTGTATGATGCTATATTGTGATACATTCATATTTCTAGCGACCTTGCGGACTTCAGATGTTATTGACGCTGTCGGGGTTTCTTAATAATAATGACGCGTTAGATCGACATGCAACGTTTTGTGCTCCGACTTCATACTACTGGTACTACTACACGAACGTCCCACCTTCCCAGATATCTTGGTCTGTGGCCGTTGCTCTGCGGAAGCTCCGAACGGTATGCAAATTTTGCTCTCTAGACCTGAGATTGCTTTATGCAATTCTGGGTACACCGCTCTAGTGACGCACGGTTCACGCAATTGAATGACAGATCCGGTGAGCTGCAGCTCTCAAGCTGTCACGGAATTACGTCGTGCAATGCATAGCCAAGCCGAAGACGTTGAAGTTGATCTCAATCGCCCGGGATTTCCCCCTACTTGCGCCCTCCCCCTCGGAGCAAAAGCACACTTTCCGGACAGCGGATGGTAACATGGATGGCTAGGAGTGGTATATATGTCGGTGTGTCATGCGCATTGGCAGATGTGTCTTCAATCGCGCGCGGTGCCGACGGTAGCCGTCGGTTGAGATGTTGTCTACGGAAGCGCCTGGCGTTCCCTGGCGTTCCTGACACGGTACGTGAGTTTTTGATGGAGGACGTGATGGATTCCTTGGCTAAACAGGGCTAAACCCACCGCGTTTTCTCCTCACAAACCCCACTCAGTCGGGAAGCGAAGTAGGTGAGTCTGCACGGGGAGGATGTAAGTGCGTTTGAGTAGCTGCGGTGGGAGTACTAAGTTAGTATAACTGAGACTGAACAGTTGTTAGACGGACGATCCGCAAGTCCTGTCTGACATGGCAGACGAAGTCACGTAGAGATTTACAACGCCGGGGGCCATGTTTGAGCTTGCACCTTCGACGTCGAGCACAGCTCCGGCAATTTGATATATCATATATCATCTGCCATTGACTCTGTACATATAGGCACTCTCCGCCAGACCCCGGGCCTCCGCTTCTGCTCGGACTCTCCCTCTTGGACCTCTTCACGTAGCCATCGCTCTCTTTGCCCTCGCTCGGTCTGGATAATGACGACACAGAACGCCTGGGTTTACGTCGATGATGCTGACACCAGGATCCAGTACTCCGATAACTGGGGTGTATCGAGCATTCAGTATGCGTACGACAGTACTCTGCATGCGGCATCGGTGAAGGGAGCAACGGCTACGTTTACGTTCACAGGTGCGTAGCCTACCAGATATACAGAAGATCGGGTGCTGATTTGACATTCATCTTCCGTAGGCATAGGCGTCTCCGTCACTGGAGGCCAAGGGGACGTGCAACAATACGGATGGCCATCTTCGTCGTATGCGATCGACGGCAAGGTGTACGAGACGTACAACGTCGTAGACGCACATCTCTCGGACCCTAGCGCGTTCAGCTACCAAACTACCTACTTCACGACGCAGGACCTCTCCGCGGGCCAGCATACTCTCGTTATAACTAATCTCAATGGGACGTCGCCAAACACCTACTGGATCGACTACATCGCCTTTCTCCCTCCGGGCAGCTCGACCTCTGGGAACTTGGGGCCTGGAGGGGGATCGTCATCGTCGCAGCAATCCTCATCATCTACATCACCCACGCGGACTCAGCAATCTTCGCAGACATCAGTGTCAGAGTCTACATCTGCCAATACGTCTAGTTCCGGATTCGCGTCTGCGACGAGCTCCTCCGCGGGGTCAACTTCGCAAAGTTCATCAACTCAACAAAGTTCCGCCACAACGTCTCCGTCTTCGCAGGCAGGTGGCGCCACGTTGGGGGCTACCTCTGGTGCTCCGTCTGCACCGGGTGCGCAGAACACAGGTATCGTCGCGGCCGATACATCCTCCCATTCGCAAAACGTTGGTGCTATCATCGGCGGCGCGGTCGGAGGAGCAGTGGTGCTTGCCCTACTGGCGATCCTGGGAGTGTATCTCTACTTGAGACGTAGGATCCGAGCCCGTCAAGGTGGCAACTTCTTTGACAGTACGTACGGGCCAGATGTGTTGCGAGTGATGGTGCTTACGCATTCACTTGCAGAGATGCGTTACGATCCGCCCTTTGGTCCCCAGCCCAATGTTTTCCCAAAGGCCGCGACGTTCCTCCCTAACTCTGCGACAATGCCCTCCGCAGAATGGCCAGGACAGCCTCCCAACTCTGCCACGGGGCTCTTGTACCCGCAGCAGGGTGCACCATCCTCTGCGTCGGAGAGATCAGATCCGGATATTGTGAGGCTCCCTTCGATGAGGAAGGATCGCAATTTGTACACGACCGCCCAGGCACCGGTCGGGACGTCCTCGGGGCCAGTTGGCCCTTCCGGTCCGTATGCAAGTGAAAGCTACGAAGCTCCAGTACAAGGTGGCCTAGCGCCTTTGTCTCCAAATCGCGCGCCAGCAGGAGGCAGCGTGATGGCAGCGATACCCCCGCCCTATAGCACGGCTTGATCTTGGGTAGGATGTGCTTGCTTTCGGCCTTTTATTTTATTTCATTGGGGTGAAACGCGACGGCTTTGTCATTACGATGCGTAGTTTATTGTATACAAATGCGCTTATGTGCGTAGTAAGTATTTCCGGCTAGGACTTCCGTAGCTACTTTCGACAGTGCTAGTACTTGAGCCGGCTGACGAGCGCTTGATATAAGCGCCAATTCGACCTCCGAGTCCGCGACGAGCCACGCCGCTCGCTCTACGCAGTCTTGATGTATACCACTTCGGCTTGCTGCTTTATACCCGCTAGTGCTGCTTCTGCTTTGACCTATAGCTTTTGAGAAATGCTAGCACTTGTACGCCCACAATCTGGCTTCATTGCGTAGAGATGTCTGCCAGGGCTCATCCGGCTCCCGTGCGAAATCTTTGGAGATCTCGATATTCGAATATACGGCCCATTCGTCGCACCGACCACCCAAGTCGCACTTTCCAAGCGTCTTAATTGACGACATGTAGTGCAAGGCCATTGATACCAATAGCCTGGGAGCCGCTCCAGATCAAGGTAGGTACGTCTATTCCAACACCTGAACTACGTTATTCAACGAGGCCTCCCTAGACACAACAAGCTGAGAGCTCGCGCTCGTGGACGAGCTGATGAGTCTGCGCACCTCGGGCATCAAGACTGATCAAGTTGTGCCTATCATGTTTGTATCGTATCGCCTTCCGTCAGACCGCCAGTCCGAGTGTTGACCCCTGGCACGCGAATTTGATCTTGTCTCTCCAGTGCAAATACGAAATCTGAAACCTGATTACTGCCACGTTTGCGCATATAAAGACTCCCCTCACCATGTTTGTTCGTTCTTTTTGCTCCCTTGGTATCGTAATTGCGCCCCTGATCATTTCTGCTGTGCTCAGGTAGTTCTCAATGACGTCGGCCACGGTGAACGGCTACGTCTACGTTGATGACAACGATCCAAGTGTAGTCTTCTCCGACGGATGGGCTATCTCCAACACCCCTTACGCTTGGCACCATTCCCTGCATGCGGCTTCGCAGGCAGGACTGACGGCGACATTTACCTTCACAGGTTGTCTTTTGCGCTGAATGTATGTGACTCGCAGTACATGCTGATGACATGTCGTTGTAGGGACTTGGATATCCGTCGTCGGTGGTGGGGGAGATACCAACACATTTGGATGGCCATCTACCTCTTACGTCATTGACGGCAAGAACTATGGTATTCTGAACACTGGTTCCGACGCGTCTCCCGACACCTACTTCGACAATGTGACCATGTTCACTTCCCCGACGCTCCCTGCAGGACAACACACGCTCGTTATCACTAATTTAAATGGCACCAAACCTAATACGTTCTGGCTCGACTACTTCTGGTACCTCCCTTCGGACGACCCGAACACTTCCAGTTCGACGAGGGAGACGACCACAGTTGAGGGCCAGCCGACGAACCTTCCTGCTTCATCTCATTCAACAACATCGTCTCACACCTCGGCTTCGCCATCGCCGACGAGTTCAAATAGCGACGAGTCATCATCGACCTCTTCATCGTCATCGACGACAACAGCATCGAGCTCGTCTTCCGATTCATCACCACTCACACCCCCGTCGGGACCCACGCCATCGACTACGCCCTCTGCAGTGTCTGCTCAAGCACTCGGTAGCACTGGTGTAATCCAGAACAGTCTCTCGGCAGAAGCACTCCCTTCACCGACAGCGACCTCTGGAAACGATGCATCAGCGAGTGCATCGGGACACTCTCAGAATTACAGCGCCATCATTGGCGGTGCAGTTGGCGGTGGGGTGTTTCTTGCGCTACTGGCCATCCTCGGCGTCTACTTTTACCTCAAGCATCGACTCTATGCGCGGTCTGGCCACGATGCTCTCGAAAGTACGTTTCATCTCAGCCATCTCTGCTGTGGCATGCTCTGACCGTGATGAGCGCTTCACTTGAGCAGAGCTCTGCCGAGATCCGAATGGAGGTGCAATCCTGCCAACTGCTGCTACTCCCGACACAGTATCCTCGCCACCAGGATCGTCGTCAGGTCCCTCATCGGACTGGTCCGGGCAACAGCCCGGCTCCGCTACTCTCTTGTTACCAGACCCGCGGCGGCAGCCTCAGAGCGCATCTGAGGAGCCATCCTCGTCGTCGCGGATGGGCATATTCCGGATCCGATCAATGCGGAAGGACCGTAATCTCGTCTCGCCAAGTTCTGCGAGCCCGCCGATCGAGGCTCTCCCTCCTCCGTACAGCGCGGACTAGATTCGCTTCCTCCAAGTTTGTGTTCAGGCGTGGTGCGCCAAGTCTGTCCTTCCGGTTCGGGCTGTATGAAATGTATATCATTATAGCGTACATGACCTACCTCGTGAGTACATTCCTTGATTGTACGCTCTGGCAGGTATGTTATGCGTTTGCTACAAGATCAGTGGTGGGTCGCTTCATGTGGAGCGTTTTGGCACCATCCTTGCTTTTCTGGCTCGTTTCTGAGTTTCGGTCTGGCATCTGCGACGAGGTTGCGCCGTTGCGGCTTGCTTGCTGCGATGATACTTACATCACCGCTCATTACGATATAGCAGCCGACCGGTCGCTTCGCTGAATTCGCAAATGCACGACTTCGGTTCCCCAAACATTGTTAAGCTTCGCGGGCGACTCGGGCGAACCTGCAAGGGGACTTGCCCCTCAGTGGCACTATACGAACGCAAACGGACCAACGCTACTAGTAGCATATCCAGTCGCGCTTGGGCTACGAGCATCCATCCATTGAGGACTGCTGACATCGATGCTACTCATCAGCACTATGACAGTGCGCGCAAGCTGTTGGACTGATTGATGAGCTCACGCAGGGCCTACTGCGCCCTACCGGTGTTTTTCGCCAACTTTCGCCGGCGGTCCTACGCGGCAAGCCCATGGCTCGCCATGCTGAATATGTGCCTGCCTGCGGCTTGAGCCCACTCCAGGGTATTTGAAAGCATCGGGTCAAGCGTCGCCTAGAACTCAGCACCACAGNCCCCCCGCCGTCCTTTTATGTGGGTGCATGGATGTGTGAGCCCCGTCTTTTCTTTCTTTCGGTCCGTTGTTCGTCTATCCACTCGTTGGGCTACCTGGTGTTCGCCATCCAGGACATTCTCTTCAGGCTATGTCGTCAAACGAAGACAACTGGGTCTATGTTGACGACGTAGATCCTCGTGTTGTGTACTCTGATGGCGACTGGATCAGCTCTGTTCATCGAGGATCGTCAAGTGGCAAGCCCGAGGCATGGAATGGTACGCTTCACGGCTCGATGTCGGAAGGCGCGACGGCCACACTTACGTTCACCGGTATGTGTCGTCTCTCTGATATATGCATTGTCGCCCAAGGATGCTAATAGTCCCATGACGGTCCAGGCTCCGAGATCGGCGTAGTCGCTTCAGGTTTCACCAATCAGGACGGCTGGCCAGCGGTGGACATCTCCATCGACGGTATCCAACAAATTCTCAACACCCTCCCTACGGGCGATGTCAGTGCCCGCTCCACTCGTTTTACCAACCCCACAATCCTTAGTTCTCGGTTCGACCCTGGCGACCACGTCTTGACAATCACCAGCATCAACGGCACTGCATCTAATCCCTTCTGGCTCGACTGTATCGTCATCAAGCCACTTTCTCATTCGAACAACGCTTTGACAGCATCCCGTCCGCTCCCCGAAGGGGTCTCTGTCTCTACAGGAGACGTTGGTATGTCATGAGCATTGTAGGCATTGTATGATGGCTATTCATGCATCTTCTAGGTTCGTCTAAAGCATCGAGTAGTTCGAAGAGGATCGAGCTTCGGAGCTCATACTCGCTGTCATTCGAATCGTCCGACTTCTCTCGTTACACTGAAGCAACAGAAACTGGCACACCACCTGCCAAGAATCATACCAGCGTCATTCTCGGCGGCATTCTTGGAGGTATCGTCGGAGCTGTCCTCCTAGCGCTCATTGGGTATTACTGCTTCAAACACCGAAAGAAGTACTGGTATCACGCCGACGGTAAGCTTGCCTTGGTCTCCCTTTTTCGTAAATGGGACGCTGAAGACCATTGCAGAGATCGTCCCGGCTGACGCCGGTAGTGGCAAGAGAATATCCCTCTTCGAGTCTTCGCGTCCGTCCGTACATCACACGACGGAAGCCTGTCTTCAGGAACAGCACCTCCAGTACCCAGCGCCGTCTATGACATGGCCTGAGAAGGCAGCAGGCGGGCGAGGTCCGTGCATGCCATTACCTGTCACCACTGACAGTGCGCGAACGTCGCCATCGCCGCCGTTGTCTCGAAACAAGTCTTTCATTGAAACGATGCGGAACCGGCTCCTACCGCCAGTCTCGAGGCACGGGGCTTCCAGGGGGCGGACGATGGAGAGGGAGGTCGATGCAGGCTACCTGATACCCTCCATGGTGGATGGGATGACGTCGGCTGGGAGACTCCCTCCACCGTATACGGCTGGTTGATCTGCTTCGCTTCATACAGGACCTTCTGCCGCTGCGGACTCTAAGTTCAATGCCTGACGTGAGGCCTAAGCATGCGCCATTGAGACTTTGCCATTAATCCACAATGCATGTTAATATCTAGTACAGAACACTCCAAATAATCAATGTGCCTACGTATGGCTCAAGAAGGGCTCTCGCCAGGCTCTTCACGTCGATGTGCCGCTATGAGTGCGAGTGCGAGCTAGAAGCGAATCTAATATGCATTCATAGCACCATTTGGAAGCACTGACGGAGCATGTATTGCAACGAGCCTATAATGCTATGATACATCGTGTAAGGAGTGGTTATCAACTGGTTGCAATGACGGATCCGATCACGATGAGGATGGTGGTATATACGGTACGAGATCGACCGTCCGGAGCGGGAGAATATCAGGAAAACATTGTGATGCAGCAAGGGATGCGAATGACATTGGGGAGCAGTGATACGAGTACAGACCAAGAGAAGGCTGAGCTTAGGCATCCCTCCGCGGGGCGCGCTACGACTCTTTGAAAGCAAGAGCGTCACCATCTCGAGGGCGCGTGAAGGAGTCGGCGGCCTGTCTGAGAGAAACACGGCGACCTGACGAGTCATCCTCTTCGCGAGGACGCTTTGATCGACTCCCCATCTGAAGCGGCGAAGGCAACTGGCCGTCGAAATTGCCGGGTTCACGACCGTCCTTCCCGGTTACTACGGTGCGGCGCAGGACGCCAGGGGTCAGGGGAATGGGTTCATCTTCATGTTCTACCAAATACTTGAGGATGCAACGCTGGATCGCTTCGTGGAGGTGGTCGTCGAAGGGAGGCGGAGGATCCATGACCGCCCATGTGGGAATAATATGTTCCCTGATGTCAAGGAGCATGCGGCCAACGTCTTGCATGACCGGCAGGAACGCAGAAATGAAACTCGACTCGGAGTAGTCGAGGATGAGGGCTCGACGATCAGCGTATGACACGACTTCCTCGTCTTCGGGAATCTTATGGGCCTCAAGGAAGCCGTATGCAGTCTGGAGGGACGTGGCGGATACATTCGTCTCCTCTGAGTTCAATGGACGTACGCGGAGGAGGATGGAGTACATCACCCAGAATACCGACTCTGCGTCGTATTCCCATCGATGGTAGAACGGCAAGGTTTGGGCGACCGCTTGGATGTCTTTTCGCCGTCCGGACCGCGGGACACCTCCGTGAAAGGTAGAACCATTGGGCGGATCGGTGTATCTGTTGTAGCGTGCTTGCCCATATGCACTGATATACAGATCCTTGGCCTTGCCGTCGAGCGTCGGCATTTGTTCGTACACCAGGTGTGCCGCTGTGCATGGAACTGCAGCAACGGTGACAGCACGTGCAATATACGTCGGAGTACCCTGTGGTGGCCAATTCATGACTGACGACGTTCCAGACGACAGCCATTTGTGCTTACCGTTCGATATTTGAATTCTCTCCTTGTAGCCTCATTGGGGCCTGAGGGAATTTGCGCATCCTCGGGCATGCAAGAGTGGTCGTAATCAATCAGCAAAGCACAAGGGTTTGGCGGGGCGTGTCCTCTGCCAATCCATGAGTATCTGCAGATAGAGACATCGACTGGCTTACCTTGGGGTTCCGGACATGACTTCGTCAATGAAAGTTGGCATGTCCATGATCCACGAAGTGTTGCAGGATGGCGGTCTTTGAGGATACATGAGAATATTGAGAAGACTCACGTCGCGATGCAGGATCTGGCGCTTTGCGGCTACTGTTCTGTGTACTGTTTGGGTTGCAAACGTGTCAGGGTTCGATAATCACGACAACACTGTGAACACACCTTCGAGTACGTCATACACGGCCTTAAGCAGGTCGTTGACGCTCTTAGCATACGTCAATGCCATCCCAAAATCATCGAATACTAAACGTTGCTTCGGGGTAGATGACTTGTTCAATACGATCGCCTCAACATCGTTCACTGGCATCACTATCTCTGAGGCGACCACACGGGTGACTCCGGGAACGTCGCCATCTGCGTGAATGCGGGCAAGTTCGTCGGCTTCGTTGCACCGTCTGCTATTCTTGATATAATATTGTTCGATGATGGTCGGAGACTTTGCGACCCTGTCGATGCAGAAGACGTTCGTTCGACGTCCGAAAGGGTATCCTGAGAAGACAATCCGGGCATCATCATAGGCTTGGCCATCCAGGGTGAGTTTCCATACCGATGAGCCGAGGTTACTTGGACTATCAGCCGGGTAAGACCATTCGGTTTTTCGATTGTCCAGAATATGGCCATCTGGAGGGTCGTAGAGCGAGTACACGTACGCGCATAGCGTCTTGAGATCGGTCCATGGGATAAGCGCTGTAGCTCGGAGCCCAAGTGATGAGCCATAGAAGAGCTGGAAAGAATGCTGGGTGGCGCTCATCCCGTAGCAGGCGGGTCGATCGGGACGAGCCTGCAAAATGTGGTGGATGTGGCTGAATGCTTGGCGCCTACCTTCGGCCTGCTGCCCTCTATCTTGTACTTCCACAACCGTTTCGACAAGATGGTATTGGGCTGCATTCAAGGTACCATCGGTATAAACATCCAGATTATGAGAGCCCTCGGATTCGAGGACACCGGCCAGGCCAGAGGACTCGCGAGGATCACGGAGGAAGACGATACGTCTCCCTACTAGAAGGTGCAGCCGTTCTCGGCCATGCAAGGTCAGTGAGTCTGATTTTGATAGATGGTTTTAGTTACTATTTGCATAGAAAGGCAGGTGCACTTACGGAAAATGTTCTTGCTCAGAAGGGTCAGTAAGTCGGCTATAAGACTATACATCTGATCCCCGGACTCGGATGGAGCACCCATGATGTCATTTATATATATTGAAATCTTCTCATTCTGCTGAAGCTTGAGGTATTGCTTCTCTGGAAAAGGTCGGAAGTGCTGCGTGAGGAAATCCGATTCGTCAATGTCGGTGTCAGACGACACGGTGTCTGCCAGTCCTTCCCCGATGATGCCCACGAGAGGCTTCACAGGAGCGTTAGCGTGTACTCTACCGGAACCCTCGGTCATATCCGGGTTCACGCCAGGTTCCTTCTGCTAGGGACAGGAGAAGGCGGGGTACGTGGCGGGTTGAAGACAGGGAGCCAGGGCTAGGCCAAGCGCCCATGGTTCTTTGTGTTACCCTGTGATCATGTCACGCTTTAGCCACATAGGCGCCCGCCGCCGACAGGTTTCGACTCATTGCTCTACTCTTGCACGACGCTCGGCAACGGCGGTACTTATACATACGCTAATACTCCGTCGTATGTTATGTGCACGAAGCGTAATCTTCCTAACGGACTAGGGAGGCACCGGCCCGGCGGATGAGGGGGATCTGAGATGCGATCACGATCGGCGGCAAAGCGCAATCTGGGCGTCTACATGCACGAGTCCGCCACAGCGACTCCGAGCAGAAGGAGAAACAGAAACTCGGTGAGAGGAGAACAACACTCGAAGAACAAACTACCGTCGCCAGGATACTCTCTCTAGACATACTTAAGGCTTCTGCGACTTGCTTTAGTTACCTCGCACAAACACAAGATCTCTCATACTCGCTGCAAGGTCGTCGATCTATCCCACAGACAAGTGTGGCTGCACCCCCATACCCGCCTCTCGTCGTAAACTCCGTGTCTGGGAATGTCGGGGATGTCAAAGAGGCGTGTTGCATACTACTATGACCGTAAGTACCCTTATGCACCCCTCTATCCTACTGAGCCCCTCATCGCCCGTCTCTCCAGCCGACGTGGGCTCCTACACTTATGGTGTCACCCATGCCATGAAGCCACAGCGCATGCGCATCACTCACGAGCTCGTCTCTGCCTACGACATGCTTCCAAAGATGCATGTACTGGTCCGTACACTTTGCAAAATATCTAGTGGCACTCGTCGCTGACACCAACCAGCGAGCAAAACGTGCCACAGCTGAGACACTCACCCGCTTCCACACCGACGAGTACATCGACTTCCTTTCCAAGGTCACCCCAGAGAATGCTCGCAGACTTACCTACCAAGGCACACGATTCCTTGTCGGAGACGACAATCCACCCTTCGAAGGCGTCTTTGAGTTCTCGTCCATTTCTGCAGGCGGGTCCATAGGTGCGCGCAACACATCAATGACGATGAGCCTCGTGCTTACCAGAACGCTCCTACTGTAAGCTGCTGCAAAACGTCTTATGGAGGGGCAAACCGACATCGCCATCAACTGGGCTGGTGGCCTGCACCACGCCAAGAAACGCGAGGCTTCTGGCTTCTGCTACATCAACGACATTGTCCTCGGTATCCTCGAGATGCTCCGCTACGTCCCCCGCGTGCTCTACATCGACATTGACTGCCACCACGGAGATGGCGTGGAAGAGGCATTTTATACCACGGATCGCGTCATGACGTGCTCTTTCCACAAGTTTGGCGAGTTCTTCCCCGGCACGGGTCAGATCGAGGATAGAGGACGCGGTCCGGGACGCGGATACGCGCTCAATATCCCACTCAAGGACGGTATCACAGATGAGTCGTACAAGAGTATCTTTGAGCCAGTAGGTCTCGTTGCACGTCCTCACCAGCGCAATACTGATAGCCATGCCTCACAGGTCATAGACAAGATCCTCGACGTGTACCGCCCAAACGCCATCGTGCTCCAATGCGGCGCCGACTCGCTCTCGGGGGACAAGCTCGGCGGGCTGAACCTGACGATGCACGGCCACGCGCACTGCGTGCAGTACGTTCGCTCCAAGAACATCCCGCTCATGCTCCTCGGCGGCGGCGGGTACACCGTGAAGAACGTCGCGCGCGCGTGGACGTACGAGACCGCATGTGCGCTCGGTATCGAGCGCGACATCGACCCGAACCTGCCCTGGAACGAGTACTTTGAGTGGTTCGGCCCGCGCTACCGCCTCGAGGTGCTCGAGAGCAACCTGGAGGACCTGAACGTAAAGGACGGCTCGCTCGACAGGAACAGGTCAGTCCCTTTCGGTCCTCGTCTGCGCGTCGGCGCCCGACGCGCTGTCTGCGTTGACGTCCATGTCCATGTCCATGTTCGCGCCCGTCGTGTTCGTGTGCCTGGGTTCTGATTCGGCCGGTGTGTTGCAGGACGACGATTCTGCAGTTCTTGTCGGAGCTGCGCCCGGCGCCATCGGTCGAACTGCACGACGTCCCTCGCGAAGGCCTCGGCGAACACCTCGGCCTGCCGGGCGTGCGCGCGCACGCTCCCCTTGACGACATGGATGAACGATTAGCGCGTACGTCTGCATTGCTCTGTGGTTCTTCTGTCCCTGGTGGACCAGCAGAGGGTGTTATACTTAGCGCACATTTGCATGTGAACAGAACACGCGCGCTTCGTGTACGACATGCAGAACTCGGACGAGTCCCCGTCCGAAGAAGAGGACGAAGAGGAGGAGTCGGACTCGTCCGCGCGCCGCACGCGCGGCCGCCCGGGGCGCCAGACCCGCGCGAGCAAGAAGCGCATGTCCATCGTGACCTCGCAGTACTTCGACGTCCCGCGGCTCCCGCCCGACTACGAGGACGAGGACGAGGGCGGGTGCGGGCACGAGCACGAGCACGAACATGCGGGCGATGCGTGGGCGAGCGCGAGGGAGGGGCTGCCGACGGGGAAGCGGAAGAGGCGTTTCTTCCAGAGCATCGCGGAGTGGGACCCCGTGAAGCGGGTCGTGACGGAGCGCGAGAGGGCAGGGGTGCGCCAGGGCGCGGAGGCGAGCATGGTCAATGGGGGTGGAGAGAAGCGGAAGCCGCGTACGCGGAGGCCTGCTAGGGTGAAAGTCAGCGAGGAAAGGGAGGAGATGGACGTCGACGGGGACGTCGAGGAAGACGAAGAGTGACTAGTGAGTCGCTGGTTCTGATGGGTTTCTGTGTGTTGCTTTCGCTGCTGCATCTCTGTACATCTAGCTCTCGGATCGGATGTGTACTTTAGGTTCTCCCCTGTGTTGTTGCATACAAGTTGTCCAATTGAACGGATCAATACAAACCGACGGTATACAGACGCATATAGTACAGGAAACACTTCGCAAGGCCCGCGGATCCACTGGAAGCTACAAGTCTAGGAATCGAGCAAGAGACGCTTCGAACCCTGAGAAACCCTTTTCCGCCTATCGACCAGTATTCGAAACTGCGTACCTCACCCCATGAACTTGTACACGCCCAGCCGCTCCACCCCTCCGCAGAACTCAAAGCCCGCCGCGCCCGGGAGCGGGCAGAGCGAGTTGCACTCTGCCTCGCTGACCGGCTGCGCGGCCGCGGCCGCGGGTGCGCTCGCGCTGCACTGACACACGTTCGCGTTCTCCACCCCGGCGAACGCCGCGCCGTCGCGCGCGCACGCCTGGAGGCACTGGTTCACGAGGTCGAGGTTCGTCGCGAACGTGTGCGTCGTCACACCCGCGGGGTCGAACGCGGGCGCGCTGGCCGCGTCGGCGATGCACCCCTGGTATACCCAGCTGTTCGGACTCAGTGCGGGGAAACTGTAGACCTGCGTGGGCCGGTTGTGGTCAGTGGGAGCACGGAAGGGGCGGAGGTGGGACGGTGAGTGCGGACCTGGATGCGCCAGACGCCTCCGCAGGCAAATCTGCTGTTCCCTGCGCAGGGCGTGTTGCAGTCCGTGGCGGGGGCGTCCTCGAGCGGGGCGACGAGGCCCGTGCCGCAGTGGCACTCGTTCCCGAACTCGACGCCGGCGTAGCCGAAGCCCTGAGTGGCGCAAGACGCAACGCACTGCGCGGCAGTGTTGTTCGCGACCTGCGTGGTGATGTCGCCCGCGAGGATGCGCGCGGGGTTGTCGACCGCGCACGCGGCGAGCGTCGTCCAGTTGAGAGGGATCGTCTGCGGGGCGAAGGCGCGCGCGCCGTGCGCGAGCGAGAGGACGAGGAGTGACGTCGTGCTTAGGGCGCGGAATATCGTCATTGTCGCTGTCGGGGCACTGAAGGTGAGTGGGCGGCGGGGGCGTTCACAACCTTGGTCGACGGGGCGCTCGAGGCGAGGCGATGCTGACAGTGGCGAATGGGAGCTGTAGATTTTATGCTGCGCGAAGAGGTACGAGAAGCAGAGGGCATGATGTCCTTCGGATTGGATGGGACACGAATCGGGTATCCCATTTACAGGCTTGTCAGCAAGAAGCGCGGCGTGCTCCTTGTCGTCGTGGTCCGGTCAGTATCGCCGTGCAATTGGGGGCGCAAACGTTCGAAGAAAGCGGGGTACGTCGCTCATGGTGGTGCATCCAGAAGAGAATGCATGCTTATCCCAGTCAATGACCGCTAGAGCCCCCGAGATCGCTCACGCCAGCATGCGGCGTATCTGCAGCTCGAGCACATTGTGAACCCCGTGAAGCGCTTGAAAACGCATGGGCCCTGACCTGGACAGGGCGACTGATGGGACAGACCCAACGGCAGGCACCGACGTCGGTGACAGGGCGGACGTGTTCAACACCGGGGGAGAACGTACCTTGTCCACGATGTGGTTGCTAGCGAAGGGCCCGGTGTTGGCCCTTGGCCCGGCCGCTTCCTCTATTGGTCGGGCGGCAGGAAGGAGGAGGGGAAGCGCGGATGCTCGGAGGCATTTTCGGCATATGTGCGAGACGTGTGTGTTCGACCCCAAAGGCGTGTTGCGGACGCCGCGCTTTGTTGGCGACGCTTGATGGTGGTTCTAGAGATACGAGCTATGAACTTGAGGCTTATCGGAGCCGTCAGATTTACGCCGAGTGCAATGATCTTCGATGGACGGCGTCGTGTTCAGAATTTTCCGGTTACGAGCATTAGCACTGCAGAGAACCAATCAGGTATATACCGTATCGCGCAGCCCAATTGCCTAGTGCTCAAGGAGTCCGATGACGCCGTAGAGCCCGGAGAAAATCGAGTTTATATGGCTGCACATCTGACATGCCGCTTGGTCCAGGCTCACGTATTACAGCCGTGCTCCTCGATCACGCCGACTTAGCTCCCTTCAAATGAGCACGTCAAGCCGAGCCCACACACACGCAGAGGTCATTGGATGACACTCACCACGCGCTTCTCTATACTTGCGAATCGCAGTGACCGCCATGGCCGTCGTGAGTCCCTTGTTTCCGACCAAGATGCCACTCGCGCCGTATTTGTAGATCCAACCCGTCGGCCACGACCCGTCCTCCTCTTGCATCGTCAAAAGTCGTTCGTAGTCACGGGAGTCGTTGAGAAGTCCTACAGATAAGGCGGCGTGGATGCGCATTGACAACGCGAGGGCATCGCCAGTCGCCCCGAATCGCTCAGAGACGCGCTCGCAGAAGAGGTCCACGAACCTCTCACGAACCAGGTGGGAGACAGAGAGTAGGCGAGAGAAGAAGTATAGGAAGGGATCAGGTCCGTAGTAGTAGAGGGTTCCGGCTGGGACATGTGCTCGATTCTCGAGGACGCGCAGGACCCAGTCGAAAGTCTTGGAGAGTTCTTCGCCGCGACCATTCGCATGGAAGAATGTGAGTGCATTCACACACACCACAGGATCTGATAGTGGCGTTAATGTCGATAGACGCCATCGGGGAGGTTGCAGCTGAGAGTACTTACCAATTCGAGGGCGAGTATGGTCAAAGTACGTGAGTACGATGCCGTCTTCGTTCCGCAGCCTCAGCATTGCATCCATAGTGTCGTTCTTGACTTTCTGAGAATACCGATCGCCCGTGACTGTGTATGCAATGGATGTCGTGTCAACGTCCGGAGGAAATTCCTCCGTCGTCAATACACTAGCCCCTGTCGATGTTTGTGATTGGCGTATGTTGACTGATCATGAGGAGTCCACCTTACCTCGAAAGAAGCGTACCAAACGTGTACGAGGCGGGAGGTTCGCCAGAGCCGGTTTGCGAGTGACTTCTGCGATCAGGAACTGGGCGAAGTTTTCATGGAGCTCGACGCCAGTGTTGGTAGTGGACCACATCTGGCCTGAATGTGCGCAAAGGTAATCTTCCCCGTCACCGACAGCATCGCGTGCGAGAGCTCGGACACTCCGGGCGAGATCGTCAAAGGCAGTGTAAACGATACCGGTCATGCGGAGGGAAATCGCAGATGTGACGTTTTCTATCGTGCTGTCGATGAACATCGTACGTGTGGGGTTAATGTCGGTACGTTGTAAGACATGGTGGTAGAAGGAAAGATTGGGCATCCGTTCTCCAACCTCGGCAGAGATCAGTGTAGCGTTAAACAAATCCCAGACAGTTTCGTCTACCCTGTCACGAAGGGTGGCCCAGTCCGATACGGACATGTTGGACACCGCGTATACACGTACGCTCGGTATTGTCTTGAGATGACGGATGAGAGAGAGTAGCCGCTCGTCAATTGCTACGGATTCTCGAGTCACCTCGAACGAATTTGCGACGTGCGACGCCGGCACAGCGAGTTGGGACCCCACGGACTCATAGAACTCGTCTTGTGTAAGCATCCCCTTTTCGTAATCGAAGAAAGAGAGAGTACGCATCATGCGCTGCATGGTCTTTGGAGAAAGCGGGACAGCGGCGCCAAGACGTGCAGACCAACGAAAGAGGTCGCCGACGTTGAAGATGAAATTGTCGCAAGTCCTGGTGTGAGCCATTTGGTGTAGAGGATATGAGGAGGTGGATGACGCCGATGCTAGAACCGTCAACATTCCAATTTATGGAGCCGTAAGCACGTACTTCGTGGATGGTCTTCTCGGGGGTCGGAATGCACGACCGTGGAGACGCCACGGGATGTAGTCAGACTTGGTGTATCATCCTCCACCTCTAGGGAGGTAATCATCGTGAGTTAGAAGCAGGTGGACTTGCTATCGCCGGTACTGAGGCGCGAAGAACTTTACCCGTGCCACAGCATAGCTATGGATGCATAACGGAATGCTCGCATAGACTATGTGAGTCTAGTGAATGGAGGATCAGTCAATTGCAATACGGCATTGTGTCGTAACTTACGTTGTCCGCGCGCACTTGTTCGCTTGCACTCACTGAGACTCTCGCTATGACAGAAGATCTGCCCATGCGAAGGCCTGCGCTCTCGACTGAAGCACGAACATGCGGGCGAGTGGCTAGCATCACTAACGCTGCTGATGGTCCACAGCCGCATTTGTTTGATGCGTTAGAGCAAGTGGAATTCAAATGGGCAAAAGTCAAGCCATCGTAAGCTCGACGTCTCGGGGATTTGACTCGGATATCTTAAGATAGCGACTTGCAGGAGGGAGGCCGTCGCCGAGCCTTCCCTTCTAAGTATAAACGGACGATGTGGCCACCAGCGTCGGCGCTGGATCCACCGACCGCCACGGGCTCCTCGAAATGAAACACCATCAAGTTTGTCAGTGAGTCGCGCTTCTCCCAACATATACTAGATTACTCACAAGACCTCCGAAGTGGGAAATCCCCGGATTGGGTGTGGCATCGACCCGAGTGCTGAAGGGTGTGGACCGTGAGCCGATTACGGAAACATAGTGCTAGACTCCGGTTTCAGACTGTCGCTCGCATGGATCACGGAGTGAGAAACAGCAGCATATCTATCCTCACGCGACTGCAGATGATACACCATAGCATCTGTGGCTCGTTGCTTATCTCGTACCATATATACCCATTCAATTCCCTGCTTGTATCGTTGTGAGGCGATGAACACGTGTAAACAACGCTCGCGAGGTGCCTCACCGGGTACGCCGCACTGCTCAGAAATGCGCTCGGGGAAGATGTGCGCCAGACTCTCGCGCAGCGAAGGAGATACGGAGAGTCAGCGTGAGAAGAACCAGAGGAACGAATCCGGGCCGTATGTAGAACGTTCCTGCGGGAGCGTACGCGAGATTCTGCAGGACGTCCGGCGCCAGTACCCAGCAGAGAGTCTCGTGAATGTCGCCATCACGCCCGTGTGCATGAAAGGACGTGAACGCGTTCAACGTTGACGTATACCACGGGATCTGCACCACTTAGCCCACAGGGTACGTAGTAATCAAACACCCCTACGCAAAAGTCAATGCTGAGACATGCGAGCCATACACAGGCAGACGTACCGATGGATTCCGCATAACGAGGGCCCGAGGGATGGCGACGGCCCAGGTCAAGTTGGAGGCTTGGAGGAATCGTCGACACTGCGAAGCCCTGGTGAGGTAGCTTAGGTAAGCTTTGAGCGCTATGCAACAGGCGCCCATGCCCTTCAGTCACCTGATCATAATTGCTCGTTTGGCTGACCTTTCTATACGCTATCCGTCTGCTCTCGTACCACGACACTATCGTACAAGACATCCGGGACCCTCATGTCTTGAACTCTGACGACGATTCCTCGGTTACTGACCTGGGCTGTGGATGGACTTGAAGAACTTCAAGTCAGAAGTCGTATGAGTGATTTGGCCAGTGGTAAGCAATGTATTCACGAGCTGTTCTTGCAAAGTTTAGATGCGCTTGCTGGGTGGACTGTACCTGTGACACGGTGTCAAGTTGGTATCCATTATAGCAGCCGTCAGGACCTAATGTTGCCGTGGCCCGTTAACATGTACTTGAACCGGACTAGACAGCTGACTGAGTTTGCGATCGCTGCCGCCAGGCAACTTGAAGGAAAGTCGCCTTCCATGTGGTGCAATCCGATATATTCGCAGCATCGCCGAAGTACAACATCAGAAGACATTTCGTACAGGATCGTACGTGAAGTCACTGAAATAAGCGGGTGTAGATGAGTTGTGCCCGTTGCCCGTCGCAAACATTCCTACAAGGGTCTGCATCGTTGTCAGTACAGCGCAAGAGATCACGGAAGGTAGATGATCACCCCAGTGAAGCCGCCGCTGACTTCTCGAGCAGCCCCATAACCCACGATGGTCCAGCGCTCCCTCAGTGCCATCTCGGAAGCTAGATATGAGAACACATAGGTGGAGGCATTCACTGCCTGAACTCGGAGACGGAGCTTGTCGACGTCGGAAGGGTGGGGCACGATGCCTGGTTGTGAGTAGCCATCGCTCATGCCGTCAGCACTCGAGTTCGCGCTGAACGTGCGTAAGCGGATGAACTTCTTGAGCTCTCTGCTGTCGGAATCTCGGAGAGCGACGACACCCAGGTCGAAGTGCTGCGTCTTCTGGATGAATAGCGTCATACCTGCCTCTTCCTCTTCGACGGCGGGATCTGTTAGCTTGGGAGCGAACTCGAGCGTCGCTTCCGCGGTGAATTCGACCGCGTCTTGTCGCCGGGCGATGAACGTACTGGTGCCAATGCCCCCATTCCCGGTGATGTTCTCCGCAGAGCCCATGATTCGCAATGTGTTCGGATGACCCGGTGGCGACACTACGAAACGAGAGAGATCGGGCAGCCGATAGTAGACGAGCTGGCGCGGGATATCGGAAATCGATGCATGTGGACCGTTCGGAAAGACGACGTGCTGTGCATGCCCTACCAGCGGGTCTTTCGAGTCGTTGGCCGTTGGCTGTCCATGCGATTCCCGTCAGCTGTTACGAGTTGGCGCGAAAGAACCGTACATTGACTTACCCATTTTGAGACAGGCAATGGGCCTGTCATGTTGACATATGCACGACCAGGCGTGGCGCCGTTGAACAGGGGGAATTTCCCTTCTTCCCAAATCACCGGTACCAACACAGTCTCGCGACCCATGGGACTGGTAATGGTCAGTCGAATCGATTTCAGATACTGTAAGCGCGGCACCCACTAGTTAACTGTCGCATTTCTAGTGGCAAGAGCCACTCCCCACCAATTCCCAGCAGTGTCGGTGAAGAGGTCAGCGTGACCTACCGTTTGCACTGCGAAGAGAGCTGCGTTAGCGAACAGCTATCATTTCCCCGAATCGAGTTTACACACAGTATTGCGAAGTATTGGCATTAGTCAAAACCGGATTGTGTGCGTACCCGGTGTAAGGGCCAGTAACATTAGGAGACTTTGCCATGCTAGGATCCTGGCGATCAGTCTACTGCAAGGATGTCTTCAGAGAGATTACACACGTCACCATGTGACCAAGACCAGTTCCACCTGGTGAGTCATCAGTTTTCGACTGGCTCCGACGTAGTCAACAGCTCTACCTTCAGCGATCATCAAGTAATACCCGTCTTTCCGCTTGAATACGTGTGGTGCCTCGGGCGCCTGAGATAGAAATCTTCCAGTAGGTCAGTGAGCTATGACAGCTAATGTGCGTCAACTCACGAGTCCCCCCGTGCCGTTCCATAGGATGGTCGGTTCGCTCAGATTCTTCCCGGTTCTGACATCTATCTTGAACTGTTCTATTGCCGGGAATACGTGCCATGCATGCGAGCCTTGCACATATACCGTGCCATCGTCGTCCCAAAACAGCGATGTATCGTAACCCTGGAACGTGAAATGCACGGGATCAGACCAGCCATTTCCGTTGTTCGCCCAGATATCGGTGGTGTTAAAGATCAACTAGTACAACAGTCAGTGTGCGCTACAAAGCAGTTGCAATTTCGTTAACTCACGTTATCCCAACGCGAAGGTGAGAGTGGCGGCGCGCCATCGAATACCAATGTGGTCGTCACATAGAACATGCCCTCGTGATGCCGGATAGTGGCGGCCCAGATTCCGCCAGTCGTCTGGTTCACCAGCGCGAGCTGAGGGAGCTGCTCCGGCCTTGAGAGTACATTACCTGTGATGCAGAGAACGAAGACGTCAGGAAAAACTGAATTGACAATGACGGGATATGACCTACCAATTTGCTGCCACTGCACCAAGTCTCTGGACGTGTAGACGGGTATGCCTGGGAATGCGCTGAACGAGCTCGTTACGCAGAAGTATTGGGCATCTACGCGAATGCATGATGGATCTGGCGCGAAGCCGCTAATGATCGGGTTGTGGTATGGCTTGAACTTCGAGTCTGCTGCGTCGGCTACACCACCAGCAATGACCGAAGAGACCATTGGCAGTAATGTTAGAAGGGGCTGCATGGCGAAAATCGCGCTCGCCAGCTGAAGCATTTTGCCAACAGCAGTGTCGCAAGTTACGCTGCTGGATGACTCCTGGCTATATACCTCGCGACGACGAGGAAGCGAGTGGGCCCCGAGACCACGGAGAGATACCGGAGCCCATCACGTGGTCGCGCGGTATGTCGGCCTCAAGAACACGGGGGATGTCAGTAGATGCAATATGTACCAACCTGACGGACCGTTGAAGTACACGGCCCGGGAATGGATTGTAGGAGTGAAGATGATTGAATGCTTTGTCAATGCATCTTGATATTCAGCTTCCATGGATATTCTGCAAAGGTAGCCAACGACAAAATTCCATAGCCATACGCAAGGACACTGACCTCTGGCTTTCACACGATAGCGAAGATGACTGCAAGCCGTAATGCCAAACTTGGGGTTGTTGATGTCCCTGACAGGTTTGGTACGCAGTGGCCCAAGGGCGGTTATGGCAAGCGTTAGGAACGACTGCTCAGTGCTAGCTCGCCACGATATATTGCCCAAACCACGCTATTCCGTACTCAGATAACGCGCACCTGCGAATCCAGTGGAGTCAACAACAGGTAGCGCGTAGGTCACCACTACAGCCAAGCATTGGCCGAGCCTGTAGTTTTTTGATGGGTATGACAGGTGGACGCATTTGAAGTACCCCCTCCCCCCGGTGTCGGCGCTGGTCACCTGCCCCAAGAACGTCCGAGCAATTCTGAACCGCCGCGGTTCGGGCCAAGGATGATCACTCACAGGAGCAAAAAGGCAAAAGGCTTGGTCACAGCCGGCCAAACTCTGAGGATTCCAAACCCCAGGGCCCAGGCTAAGCTCATGTAATATCGCTAGTTCAAGCCACACGACGAATGAATCGTGCATCCCCTGGAATGGAATAGTTTGAGTTGCGGAAGGGATAGGCTCGAAAGGTACTCACCGTCACGACTGCGCAATTGAACCTTGTGTAGACAAATGCACCTTCATGATCCAAGGAATGCATGGGTCATCGTAAGAGCACACCGTAGAGCGATGAGCGTTTCATGAAGTCATTGCTACATATCGGGGAGCATAGCTCATAATACATCGACATATCCAGCCCACCGGCCAATCAATCTTGCTCCAGACAGCGTACAGACAGCAGGAAAAGAGATTACGATGAAGAAGCAAACAGGCAGAAAGACATCGCAGCACGAGCAGAGATCTGCATCAGCTCCCAATCGGCTCCCAGCCCTCTCCGAAGCCGTTGGTCCAAGCGTGCGGGGCTTCATGTTGTGCATTGCAGCCCGCCCGGTGCGAAGTGTCCCGACCTGTGTCCTTGTTCGCTCGCTTTTCAAATGTCCGTTAAATGGGGGAAGTACGCCCGAAGCCGCTCCCGAAGAACAAGGAACGGTAGACGATGGTCAAGCGGGAACGCAAAGTACGCTTAGTACAGACGGATGGGCTTGCCCATCGTCGACTTGATGTGGAGCGACTTGACGTTCTGCCAGTTCTTCTTGAGCAGGGAGACGAGGAAGTTGATGCCTAGAGAGAACTAGGTAAGTAGCATGAAGACGGATTTGTATGGACGTGTACGCACTCAGCATGACGTTGGCGAGGACCTGGTCGTCGGTCATCTGGACGTGGCCGACGGCGACACCCAAGCAGAGAACCTTCTTGAGCTGGAACTTGATCGTCGAGCGAACCTCGGTGATCTTGTTCTGGAGGTCCTCAGAGTGAGAGACGGGGGTGGGGAACTTGCCAGCTGCAGTCGAAGGTAAGCGCGTGGAACGTATACCTATTTGACTACACGTACCCTTGGAGAGACCGGGACCAAGGAGACGGGGGATCTGCTTGATGAGAGCCTCAGAGGCCAAGAAGGCATCGTACTTCTTGGCGAGCTTCTTGACGAGCTTCTTGTTCTTGTTGAGCCTGTAGCGGATGTTGTCAGAGGAGAAGCGTGGCCAAGCGTGGACGGAGGGAAACGTACTTCTTCAAGTCATCAACGGACATGTACTCAAGGTCGATCTGCTTGGCACGGTCGATGTCGGCAGCATCGGCGAGAATGCAGATGGACATGCGGGGGCGGGGGACATGGGGCAGCCTGAGTTGCGGATATTCTGTCAAGATTTGCGACGAAATGCATGTTCAGAGGATACGCACTTGACGGTGCCGGAGAAACGCTTGTCACGCTGGGGGTCGTAGTTCTTGAGACCAATCTGGAGCTCGACGGTCTCGACGAAGTTGCGCCTGCGATCGCCGTTGGACTCGGCGAGAAGCTCCTTGATAGAGCCCCGCACGCTTGACACTGAGAGCTTGCTTCCGCTGTACGAACATAGTCAACTCAGCTTGTTCTCAAGATGCCACTGCGGCTGGGACGGACCTCATGCTTTTTGATGGATGTCTTGAGGACTTGAGGGCTGTTTGCGGTCGTCGATCACAGTGTGCTCGACGTCTTGCTCAAATTCTGGCGCGGTGGCTGCCGTGGGAATCAACTGTATAGCTGTGACACTCGTCACCGCAATGACTGTGACAGTATCGGTCCGAGGGCCGGACGGTCAATGGGCGCTTACCTGCTTGCCCTGGTCCTCCGCCCGTCTTAGGACTATACGCACGATACAGTCTTTCTGCGACGACTCCGATACTCTTGTCCGCCTAGTCACTCCCGAACTACATCGTCTAAACTGAACACGAAATTCTTACGCGGCCTTGAGTGAGTGGAGAGTATTTAGCTGCGGTACGCCGTCTCTACGCTACAGGTACGTNCCCCCCGTTACACGGCACGCACATCAGCTCGCGGATTGAGTACGAGGCATTGCTGGTGCCGTTGTCTGCATGCTCAACATAGTTGCCTCTCGCATGTCTTCGTTGAGGACCTTGTGATTGAGGTCAGACGATTGCGCAGTGTGGCACTTGTTCCGCCGAAGATGTGTCTGTATGCTCATGTATCGCACACTGGCACACGCAGTTTCTCACGACTGCCAAGTTCCTTTCACCACCACCTCAACCTCCGCGTGCTATTCACAACACCAGTCGCCATATACGCTTCTTGTCCAGCTCACAAGTCCCAGCGTTGCATCATTAGGCTACAACAGTGTTCAGAAGGCGTGGTGCGCGTTGCTAGTCTGACCCTCTAAGCTCTAAGAATCACTTCTCTGGGTTTTATCACTATCCGCCGCCCTGTATGGATTCGAGTACATCCAAATTGTCTCCTTCGGTACCAACGGTGGCAGCGACAGCCGGTTCCTCGAGTTCGCCTATTTCGATCCACCTCACCCGTACATTGTTCGTCTCTGGCTGTGCTGTAGAAGGTGAGGTAGAGTTGAACTTCCGGCGTGTCCATGAAGAAAACATTCAGAGCGTTCACATCAAACTTCGGGGCTCTGCATACACGTATGTACCCTGATATACGTACAGCATGCAGGACACAATATTCAACCACTGATGTGTTTCGTTGATTACATAGATCCATCACACGCGACAGGACCACCCTCACCGAAGTCATCTCGCTTGTGCGCGAGAACCAGTCAATATGGAGTCGCGGCAGTGGTGTATATGCCCCACCTGGGTCGGACCTCCTCCGCATCCCATTCCGACTGCAACTCCCACCGAATCTACCTCCATCTTTTCACTACAATATGTTCCCCGCGGAAGCTTCGATCAAATACTCGCTCACTGCAGTAGGCGTCCGCCAAGGCCTCTTCCATCTCAATCGTAACGTCCGTATGCCCCTTGCGGTTGTCCCGAAGGATTCAGTGGGTATCCGGGAGCTCGAGAAGCTGCCTACCTCCGCATCAGGGCATGCCTACGAATTCATCCCGATGAGAACGCTCTGCAAAGAAGACAAGATCAGGCGCGGTCTCTGGGGTGACTACGCCACCGTACGAGTAGAGGTACGTCATTGCATGGGATGAGGATTCCAGGTCACTGAGCAGCATTATACCAGCTGTCGATCGCAGATTTAGCTGTATATCCGCTCTTCGTACCAATACCGTTTGAGATCAGGGTTAAGACGGTAACGCCGCCTATATCTCGGGCCAAAGCCGACGCCTATTCGCCTGACAAGGCTATCTTCCCGCCAGTACCAACGTCTTTCAGCATGGTCCAACTCAAGCTCAAGCGGAAGCTGTACATACGGGCACAAATGTACAGGGACGAGTCGACGTGCGACATCGTGGTGCGGACGACGGACAAGCCTATCCGTATGGAGCTTCCTGAGAGGGAATGGGTTGTTGGAGAGAGTGCAGGGCAATCCGAGAAGGCGAAGAGTGCCGACGCGAAAGGCACGTGGGTGCAAAGAGCGGCCTTCGCAGGCTCATTCCGCCTCGATTGCTCCCCAACTTTCGGGCTCGATGCTATCAAGTGCGAGGTTTGTCACTTTTATTCCGTAGCGAGTGATTATCACTAACCAACACTCGGAGTAGTATACGTTAGAGCTCAAGATCCCTTTCCCTGGGATCGGGAACGACGTTCGCATACGTATACCGATCATCGTAACTTCAGGGATCGATGAGCCCATACACCGAGACGGCACAAATGTCCCAAGGGCTATCTCGTCACGGGATCACATGCAACTTGACTTACCTCCGTATGTCTTCCCTCGTATCTCATCGAGAGCCTCGTCCACTCATGTCGTGGTGATTGATAGCGCGTACTGGGACGTCAACAATGGACGATGGGGCGACGAGAAGGAGTGATACAACATCTTGCATATCACTGAGGGCCATGTTTGAGTAGGGCAACAATGGTGCCGCTGAATAGGGGAGGATGAAAACTTGTCGTCTTGTGATATCTTCGACCGCCCTGGCGCCCAGCGCCGTGCTATGAGCGGTGTTAGACGAAGGCTTGTACAACATGAAGCGGCGCTCCAAGGTGTGCCATGGACCGCCCGTCAATTACATCGCTTGATTTGAAAGACTCGGGTTGTGGGGCGCTGCAATGATCATAACCTCTTGGGGGCATCATAGAGCTCACGGCGGCGTTCTGGTATGAAGACGTTGGCTGTCAGTGAGCGGCGAACACTGATCACTATCTGATCTAAACCAGTCTTCTACAGTTACCGGTTCGTGATGGCGCAGTGTGTTCGATGTCTTGAGCGGTCCGGCGTTCGAGCTCATCTCAGCCATAAATACGACCGCCTTCTCCGCAGCAAAAACAAAAACCGCCTCCCAGTGCGTGTGTCCTCCATCAAGCGCTCGCGTTCCTACATTGCGATGTTGACGCCCGCTTCCACGAACCCCGCTGTTCGCATTCACCTTCCTGGGAACGTGTTTGTTACTGGATGCCCCGTAGAGGGCGAAGTCGAGCTCAATGTCCGGACTCTCCAGGAAGAGAACGTCCAAGAAGTCCGCATTGAGCTTAAAGGCGTCGCGAAAATGTACGTTCTGACCCTCGTCATTCTCATCGCGTCTCGACCACGCTCAAAGGTCGTTCCAGTGCCATAAGCCACGAAAGCAAGATCTCCACAGAAAGCATCCAGTTAGCAAACAGCACTGTATCACTTTGGACGCGCGGTACAACATACCCTCCACCAGGAGAGGACACGCTCCGTGTACCATTCCACATGCGGCTCCCTGCCAATGCTCCTCCACCTTTCGAGTACAATGGATGGGCAAAGAAAGGGTCCATCAGATACACACTCGTCGCCGTCTGCGTCAAGCCTGGCGCAGTGCAACGTTATCAGCGCGTCTATGTGCCTCTAGCTGTCGCCGGGAAAGACACAACAGGCGTAGCTGCTAGAGAAAAGCTTTCTGCGATTGCTGCGGGCGCACAGGGCCTCTGGCGGGTGCACCATGCTGAGGAGAAGATTCGGAAGGGACTTTGGGGCGACTATGCTACCGTAGAAGTCGATGTACGTGGTTTGCGACACTTCCATGCTTACTTGATTAAACGCACCACTCTTCTCTTAGCTGAGGATTCCAGACATCAGCACATTCCCTTTATACGTACCTATTCCATTCGAGATCGACATCACGACAAGAAGTGCACCGCTCCCTCGCTCAAAGGCGGATGCCTATCCAAAAGATAAGCCTGTCTTTCCTCCAGTCCCGGCTGCGTACCACCTCCTGGAATTCAAACTACGGCGTCACGTCCACATCAGCATGCGAAACAACTTCCAAGGGCAAGACGGAACGGAAACAGTTGCGGACTTCTGTAGTGCAGCGTCTGCGGTCGAACAGGAGGTTCCGGAGCGGGAATGGGTCCCACTCGAGTCCATAGGCGACGAGAAGAAAGAGGTAGGACCAGCCACGAAGGGGACATGGATACAGCGTGCAACGTTCCGGTCAACATTCCGCCTGGATTGCGCGCATTCGTTCAGCATGAAGACGATCTCGTGCACAGTGCGACTATCCTGTCTTTGGTCCTGCATACAGTTTGAATCTGATTTGCCAGTTTGTAGTATGCATTAGAGCTGAAAGTACCGTTTCCCGGCATTGGAAACGATGTGCACGTTCGCGTGCCCCTCACCATTACATCTGGTATCGACAAGCCCACCTTACGGAGCCAGCTATTGGATGGCTCGCAGGCTGACGAAGAGGCCTTTGATGTTCTGCCGTACGTAGCCTGTTCTTTTTTGTGAGCACTCGTTTGAACACGACCATACCTCACAGGGCGTATGAGCCTGGAGACAACGAAGAGTATTGGGAAGTCCAGGNAAAAAGTGACTTAATCATTCTCGAGATACTGTATTGTGATTATATTGATTCGAAGACTCACATATTGTTACATGTTATGGAACGGTATAAGAGAGCATGTCCCATTCAGTTCAAGTGCTTGCCTGCTCGCCTCCATCCGCCCTGCTGGCGCGTTCGACGCGATGGTGACGCGCAGCCTCGCGCAACGCGACGTTGTTATTGGAGCACGTGACCGTGAATGTCCTAAAGCGCAGTAGCATCGCGACTGTGCATCGGGATCTGTGTTTGATCGACCACGGTCACGGAGAGCCTGCGGATGTAGCACTAGCCCCAAGACATAGCCATACAGTGAGTTTCGCATACCGGATCTACAAGTTCACTGGATGGCTAACGGCCCCGAGCGCAGTACTAGTAGTACTTTCTTCCATCTCGTCGTTGTCCTCACTGGCAGTCGGACCCCTAGAAGTGCGAGCTCACTTCCGGTTCAAGACCTGCCTCTTCAAGTTTACGAGACATGGGACTCCTAACGAATTCAGCGTCGACGCCGGGTAACCCAGCGATCTCAATCCGCCCGATTGGCCATCTGTTCGTATCTGGTTGCACCGTTGAAGGCGAAGTCGAGCTCGATTTTCGTCAACTCCGGCAAGACAACATCCAGGAGGTGCACGTCAAGCTCAGGGGCTCGGCGAAGACGTAAGCTTGGTCTGCTTCCCGTTGACCCCTGCTCACACATAGGCATGGAATATAGTGCGATCAGTCGCAATGAGACCACAAGGCGGGAGGACATACCTTTGGTCCGCGAGAACGCCTCGCTCTGGACACAGGGTACAGTGTACCCTCCTCCTGGGCAAGATACCCTACGGATTCCTTTCCGTCTCCAACTTCCGCCAGATTTTCCGCCGTCGTTTCACTACCGCGACCTGGGAAAGCGGGCTTCAGTCCAGTATTCTCTCACTGCCGTCGGCGTGAGGCCCGGGACGTTCCAGTTCAATCGACGGTTGCGCATCCCGCTCGCGATCGTCCAGAAGGATACCGTTGGTATTCCCGCTAGGGACGCAATGCTTGCGATGGCAGCTGGCGGTGCTCAGTGTCCATGGAAAGTATATCGAGCGGAAGAGAATATTCGAAGAGGCCTGTGGGGTAGCTACGCGACCGTGCAAGTCGAGGTGTGTTTCTTTCAGGTTCAATTCATATGAAACCAATCACCGAGTTGATCTATGCTACATGTATGTAGATGATGATTCCAGACATCCCCGTTCTTCCTCTGTTTGTGCCGATCCCGTTCGTAATCAACATCAAGTCTACTACCCCTCCTCTCACTCGCGCAGCCGCCGAGGCACATCCGCCTGACAAACCCGTCTTCCCTCCCGTTCCAACTGCATACCACCTACTCGACTTCACGCTCCAGAGAACGCTGCGCATCCGTGCTCGGGCCTTCAAAGCGGTCTCTACGTCTGATGTCATTGTGTTCCGGAGCGCGACAATGGCCGTCGAAGAGGATATTCCCGACAGAGAATGGGTTCCGCTTGAGGGTGGTGAGAAAGAGAAGAGCCCTGACACCAAGGGCACCTGGGTGCAGCGGGCGTCGTTTCGCTCGACGATCCGCCTCGACTGCCCGCATACATTTGCAACGGATAACATTATCTGTGGAGTATGGCTACCCACATTCATACTCGCCGCCTACGATTGTAAAACTAATACGGGCGATTTTTGCAGTATTCGTTGGAGCTGAAGGTGCCGTTTCCGGGTATTGGAAACGATGTGCGGATCAACATGCCTGTCAGAGTCACGTCAGGCCTCGATACGCCCATCCTCCGGGACGGACCTGGCGATCCAAGGAACCCCTCTCAATCAGGGGGAGGGATCCTTGACCTACCGCCGTGCGTTTTTGCCGCCGCTGCCGTGCCAAGCGCCAAATTGACCTCTTATTGAATACTTATTGCCAGTGCATACTGGGACACCAACGATCGTGATTGGGACGATGGTGAGAAGGATTAATAACTTCCAGCCAACTACATTCGGGATGGGAAGAAGGGCTGCTTTGGATGCACACGCTCGTTGAAATGTTTTCCGATACCGATACCAATACCATGTACACTAGCCTCTGCTTTTCGGGTGACATTGATAACACTGGAACCCATCCTAATAGACTCTGAACAATCTGAGATCTCTCAACGAATGGTGACTGCGATATGGTCGCCTACTGAGTTACGAGTCAGCTAATTTCTCACTGCAGTACCTTTGAGTTTCTCAATGAACGCAGGATCCGCGTCATCCGCCGCCGTGGACAACCCCAGTTCCTCCCACTGATCGAACTCGCGCTTGATCTGATCCAGCTTGCTCTGAATGACGAACCGCGCGTCTGGGCCGAGCGGGAGGCGCATCGGCGGGTTCTCGGCCGTAGAGATCGTGATCAACGCGCGGCCCACTGTACGATGTCAGCATGCTTCAACGAAAACGAGAGGGAAGACAAACCTTTGTTCGGGTCGCCGATGGCGTGCGACCCACGAGGGATCTGGCGGAACTTGGTCGGGATACCCTCTGGATCGGCATAAGCGGGCGGGAAAGGGAGGGTGACCATGTTGCTTCCCGACCATAGCGTGCGGACTCCGCCAGGCTGGACGACGATCACCTTGATGTTCCACTTGGGGTCGAGCTCTTTGTGCAGGCCCTCCGAGAATCCGTCCAATGCTAACGAGCGTGATCAGTCGACGAGTGCCCCGCCTTGGCGGCCTTCTAGAAGTTGGAGACGTACCGAATTTGCTCGCGGCGTAGAACGCGAGGGTGGGATTCGACATGAACCCTCCGCAAGACGAGATGTTCAGGATGCGGCCACCTTGCGCAGGCGGATTGTTTTCACGGAAGTATTTGACCGCCGCACGAGAGATGCGGACGGGTGCCCAGAAGTTAACTTCGAACTGGGCGCGGGCAGCCTCGTCAGGCGTGCCCTCGACGACGCCGCTCAGGCCGTACCCTGCGTTGTTGACGACAACGTCAAGTCTGCCGAAGTGGTTGACAATGCGGGAAATGAGAGTGTCGGCAGACTTGGTGGTGTCGGAGACGTCATGCTCCACAACAAGAAGTTTCGAGGGGTCATGGACCGCTGTGAGGGAGGCGAGAGAGGAGGCGGAACGGGTGACGGCGGCGACGCGCTCGCCGATCGCGAGGACTTCATTCACAGTCGCGTAGCCGATTCCAGCAGATGTCCCAGTGACTGTGAAAGAGCAGTTGTAGTGAGCTTTTAATCTGCGGGATAAGAGCAAGATGCGGGGGATGCCACGTACTGAGCCAGACACGGGATCCTGTAGCGGTATTTGGGTGGTTAGACATCTCAGACGATGGTGGGGACAGCTCTGATGCGGTCAGAGCCATTGTAGAGGTGCTCTTATAGATATCGCTGCAAGACTCGCCATACCGCAGACCGGCCAAAGGCAAAATTTCTCCCAGCTTCATGTTGGTGCCGTATCGTTACGCACGCCCGCCAGTACGGCGAGTTATGGCATGGATTTCATAGCAATTGCCGATCGGAGACTGGTGGCTCGTTCTTCTCATAGTCGAAGGCGTTGCACCAGAATCGAAGGCGTCCTAGCCCACCCCCATGGTCGATCGCTCATAGCGGATACCGGTGAAGCGTAATACTGTTGTACTAAATGGTTTCGATGTCAGTACGATTTCCGGGCAGATGGCAAGGAATTTCCTCATAATATCTAGAATCCAACCCGCCTTACCTGTGACCAGCGATCCGACGTATCTGAACTCAATGCGTGCGGGGTGCGTTCTGGCAACTAACGAGTGAGCATGACATCGTAAACATCACGGGTAGCATGAAATCGCCACTTCAGGTTCGTTGGCTGACGGTTTCATGTGGGAAGTGAGGGCATCTTCAATGGACCTTCAAGGTATGCACCGACGTAGCGCTACTACTAGGAATCGGCCAGAGTCGGACCGACTCAGGCTGCAGCGTCACTGGATCTTGATGAGGTATTGCTGTGTACCTGCTTACCTGGGTTGGCTTCACGTAGCACTTACTGCGAGACGCTTATGATATCCACACGCCAAAAGGCTCTCCAGGGTTAGCCCTAGGCGAGAAGGAGGCTGCAAGGTAGTGTACTTGCTAGACGATGTCTTCAAGATGCCACAGTGCCGAAGCGCTTCGTCAGCCCGCACTTTCCCACGGGCTCTCCCGACCACTGATGCCAACAACGACACACAACTTGCTTCAACTTGTTACCATGCCTCTCGTGGCAGCACTATATACAACTGGCGATCTAACCACTTGCCCCAACGACTCTCGTGAGCCTAGCCTATCATGCAGCGACGTTCACACGTCGGCCATGACTTTAGCGTGGGTATGCCCGGACATGAATTTGATCAAGTTGTTATTGGCATCATCATTGACGAGGTGAGCAGTGCTCTGCTTCATGGAAGTCGAGCGAACGTCTCGGTCCATGACTCGGTGGTATCGTGAACGGCCATCTGACCTGGACTTGTCATGATACAGATAACAGCGCAGCAGGGCAGCGCAGGTGGATATGCCATATGCAATCACCTTCCAATTCATTCTCACTCCAAGGTTCGCATTGCATCAGACGTTGAACAATCCGCAGCCGAGTATAAAGAGTTTTCCCTTGGACCGCTCCTCTCAGCTTCATACCATCATCCCTTCGAGGACTCCCACCCACGGTCTAGATGCTGTCGACTTTTCGCAACCCACTTGCCTCTGTCCAGAACTCGGCCGTCTCTATCCGTCTGCCGAAGAAAATCTATGTCTCTAGCAGCGTCATTGAAGCCGAGCTCGAACTCAACTTCCGACAGCTCTACGAGGAGAATATCCATGAAGTCCGCGTCGAGCTCAGAGGTATCGCGAAAACGTGCGCCCCCCCCTGCCATCATCTCTGAATATTTGACTGTGATGACATTCTGGAACAGGGTAATCGGCCATGATGACAATAGACTCAGCGCAACCGTTCATCTAGTTCAGGACTGTATCACGCCATGGGTGCACGGCACCATGTATCCTCCAGCAAGCCAGGACGTCCTTCGCATACCGTTCCGCATTACCCTTCCACCCAATCTACCTCCGAACTTCGAGTACCACGATTTGGCGAAGGAAGCGTACGTGCGCTATACTCTCGTTACCGTCTGCGTGCGATCTCCTAGTGCTGGCGTGCTGCAACGTGATCGTCGTATATACGTACCACTCGCCATCGCTCAAAGGAATGATATGGGCATAGTCATCAAAGATAAACTAGGCGCGATCTCTGCAGGTAGACTTGACGCTTGGCGAACACATCGCGTAGAGGAGAAGATTCGGAAAGGCTTTTGGGGAGACTACGCTACGGTGCGAGTCAATGTAAGTGGCGCAAGTTGCTTCTCTACGCACCCTTTTTACACATCTCCTCTCATTTTAGCTGACTTTGCCAGATCTCAATGAATTCCCGTTGTTCGTACCCATTCCCTTTGTCATCTGCATCGAGACGACAAGTCCGCCTCTGTCACGCTCGAAGGCCGGCGCGCACCCACAGGATAAGCCTGTCTTTCCTGCAGTCCCGACTTCCTATCGCCTCCTCGAGTTCACACTACGGCGACACATTAGCATCCGCTCACGTGGCGATTCTTGGCACGACAGCTCGGAAACTATCGCGTACATTGGTGCAGCTGCTCGCGCCGCCGTCAAGCAGTCAATTCCGGAAAGGGTGTGGGTGCCTCTCGGACACGGCAGGGACGGTGCGTCTGAGGACCCGTCCCCAGACCCGATGGGGACGTGGGTCCAGCGCGCGACGTTCTGGTCGACGTTCCGTCTAGATTGCTCGCATTCGTTCAGTGTCCACAATATTACGTGCACGGTATGGTGCTCATCTTTCTTCGGTTGCTCGCGTCGCTGTGACGCACTACTCATGCGCCGCCTTATAACAGCACTCACTGGACCTGAAGGTACCATTCCCGGGTATTGGGAATGACGTAAATATTCATCTACCTCTGGCCATCACGTCGGGCCTGGATGAGCCCATCTTGAAAAACCGAGTGCGGATTGGAGAAGACCCCAAGAACGCTGCCAGGGATGTTCCGCCGTACGTCGCACGGTGAACGGTTGAATGAATATTGAGTCACTGACACGAGTTGTTATCTGCAGAGCATACATCGCGCCGACAGGAGTTGCCAGTTTCTGGGATGACGAGACTGCATGAAGTAGGTGAAGGCGGGTATTCAACATAGAACACCTCCCAACATATCATCCCACGGGTTGCAAAACCCTTGCATTACATCCAGCGATTCATAGATTACGCGTCAGGACATAGCGGGCAGCGTATCGAATCTATAGCCATGAGATCCACAGCGGAGTGGTCGAAAAACGCGCTCGGGTCGCGCTATGTCACAGAGCACGTGAATGATATAGACGCGTCATGAAGCTCGGGCTTGCGGCCTCGTTGACTCTTTTTCTTGCAGCTGCACATTCGGAACCTCTATACGAAGTTGGCGTCGACTTGATACGCCACGTTCATTAGCGGAACGGCACTTACGGCAAGTGCAGCGAACCTCCTGCTCGAGGCGCATCTCCTTGACACCGTCCCAGGAGCCGACCTGACGATTAGATTTATACACACCCTCAGTCTACCCTCGGAGCTCACCCAGATGACCAGTTTGCATGGAGGGCGACTCGCATCTCCGACTGAACAATACTCCGCTGAGAACACACGTACTGTTGACTTGCGTGGACTTGGAGGCGTTATGCAACAATTTACGGTAAAAATTCGTGCGGGTCGAGTCGGCCAGGAGCCGAACTTGATGTCACACAATCTACGGTGTAGGGAGAATCGCCTAAGCACTCGCGACGGCTCCCTGGAGCGTACGTCAATAGCAAGATTCGCCGCTGCTCTTCGGCGTGTTGAGGATACGATGGGTATATACGACTCCTACATAACTCGCGAAGCATGGTACTTATAGTCTCTACTCGGATAGCTTCGAAAGGGCACTCTCAGGTCCTCACGACGCTTCCGGATAACTTGGCAAGAAACGTAGGATCCGCGTCATCTGCAACAGTAGACAGCTCAAGCTCCTTCCATTCGTCGAACTCGCGCTGGATTTCGTTCAGCTTATTCTGGATCACGAATCGGGCGTCCGCGCCCAGTGGGAGGCGCATCGGCGGGTTGTCTGCCTTGGAGATGGTAATCAATGCGCGGCCCACTGCACGATCACACTGATCAGTATGATTTTATCGAAGTGACAACTGCAACAGACCCTTGTTGGGATCACCGATGTACTTGGTTCCACGCATAACCTGCAGGAACTTTGTCGGGGTGCTCTCCGGGTCGGCGTACGCAGGTGGAAGAGACACCTCCACCATGTTGCTACCTGCCCAGAGCGTACGCACACCTCCGGGCTGGATGACGATCACCTTGATGTTCCATTTCGGGTCGAGCTCCTTCTGCAGGCCCTCCGAGAAACCTTCCAGCGTTGCGGACGAGTATTAGCCCTGACAACGCAAAGTAACTGGGCAGTGGGGGCGAACAGAGGGCCCATACCAAACTTGCTCGCAGAGTAGAATGCGAGTGTCGGGTTCGAAGAGAACCCGCCGGTAGATGATATGTTGAGGATCCGACCACCCTGTTCAGGGGAGTTGTGCTCTCGAAAGTACTTGACTGCCGCGCGAGAGATTCGGACGGGTGCCCAGAAGTTGACCTCGAGTTGCGCGCGGGCGGCCTCATCTGGTGTGCCCTCGACGACGCCATTCAGGCCATATCCGGCGTTGTTAACGACAACGTCAAGTCTGCCGAAGTGGTTGACAATGCGGGAAATGAGAGCGTCGGCAGACTTGGTGGTGTCGGAGACGTCATGCTCCACAACAAGAAGTTTCGAGGGGTCATGGACCGCTGTGAGGGAGGCGAGAGAGGAAGCGGAACGAGTGACGGCGGCGACGCGCTCGCCGATCGCGAGGACTTCATTCACAGTCGCGTAGCCGATACCAGCGGACGTCCCTGTGACTACGAGACGTCATTGACGTGAGCTCGGCGTGAAACTATCTGCAGGGAGAGGACGGGGACGTCGTACCGAGCCAAACACGGGACCCCTGAGCTGAAACGGCAGCAGACATGGTAGGTTTCTCAGGTATTTGAGTACTCTGAGGAGTTGATTGGAGGGACGTTCTTTGACGACGCAACCCTGTAGCCGTCGAATTGTGAACCTTTATACTCGCCGTAGAGGCGAAGGACACTTGCTGCAAAGCCGGGCACGCATGTCCCCAGCCTCGGAAATTCTGCCCGTCGATACTGTCCTCGCGGGATTACTCGTGAGATAGGAAGAGCCTGAGAGCAAAGAGCGGCATGCAGTGATACCGAGGGCTACAGCCGAGAGCCGAGCGGACGCGCAAGGCGTTCGGGCCAGGTCGACGAGAATAGCGACATCTCCGATCGGAGACGGTATGGGAACAGATACGAGCAGTCCCTCGAGCAGAGAAATGAGAATGATGTTCCCGTGGCGTGCATTTGTAGAGGATGATGCGGACAAACGAGAGTCTGACGTCAGTACTAGCCATTCGGAGACCCAGTACTGAGTGTAATACGTCCCAGATTCTTCGAGCCTGAGATGAAGATCACCTAGTAATCTGCAAAGTTGCCTATCTCCCAGGGGTCACATATCACCTCGCGTGCTGTACGGCGGCGGCACTGACGAACACTGTGTTATACTCTCTGCCGCTACTGACCGTTGGGGAGGCGAGAGACCGGGAGGCGTACTGGTGCCACTTTCGTGTCGTGCAACCGAGCGTTCCCAGGAGCGCAGCGCGGATATAGCTGCCATTGGGTGCGGAGATACCGATGACTGAGCCGTCGGAGGATGTCCTAGAAAGCGTGTTGCAGTGGATAACGAGGTCGGTGTTTGAGGGTTTATCAAGCCCGATGACAAGCCAGAGCGAGAGTCTAATGCAGGAGTTGATTACATTAGTCGATGCAGCTATCGACGAGTAAGTAGATGAATGGCCTGTCTCACCATCTCCTGAGTCAGTGCGGGCGCGCAGCACCCGTCGAAAATAAAGGTATATCGCGAGAGCGGAGAGCAAGGCGATGAGTATTGCACTTCCTCCGGCCGCACCACCTATGATTGCTCCCTGAGATTGGCCCGTTCGGGAACCAACATATGCGGTGGTAGCCGAGCTCAGCGACGTAGAGACGGCTGTGGGTTTTGACATCGAAGGCGAGCTTTGCACTTGGATAGTCTCAGTTGAGGAGGATGTCGAAGGTGATTGCTGCCCGTGGGACGTGAGAGATATCGGATATTCCTCCAAATCAGTATGAATGCTGGGTAACATGGAGGCTGGAAACGAACTCACAAAAGGAAAGAAACGGATATAGTCAAGCCAGAGTGTGTTCGGCGCAGTCCCGTTAAGGTTGGTAATGACGAGTGTATGCTCGTCTAAGGAGAGACCTTGCACAGTGAAGTAAGGGACCTGATATCGATCTTGGCTCGCGTCGGAGTAGCCGGCAGCGGAAGAAAAGTCGTATGTTTCGTACACTGTGCCATCGATGGCGAACGAGGATGAAGGCCATCCGTTGTGAGCGACGTCACCAACAGCACCGTAGACTGCCACAGCAGTGCCTGCAGATAGGAGCGGATGTCAGGGTATTGAAACAGCGAGGGATGGAGTGCGAATATGAACCTGTGAACGTCAAAGTGGCTGTTGCACCTTGCACGGTTGTGGAATGCATGGTATTGTCGTACGCCTGTGGTATAGAGCGAATCACCAGCCAGTAATAGGAGAACTCGATCCGATAGTCATCATCATCAACATAGACCCAGCCCTCCTGCACCGGTGTCTGGCGTGCAGCGATGCGAAAATCGTGTGATATGTGAGTCAAGGGCATGAGGGGGAGAGCGACGGTTAGAAAGGGGGGAGGGAGGCTGAGCTGAGTGCCCATGAAGACGTTCCGGACGTCCGAACCATCAGCTGCAGAGACTTGGAGGCCGCGTCTCATCGAGGCTGTTATCTGCCTTTCCCATTACTTATTGAGACCGCTACCCCTTGGACAGTATGGCGATTGCACGCCGCAATTGAGTGCTTGTCGATGTTCCTCGACTTGACGATGGGATCATTTATACAATGTCCATGTCAGTCTCTATCTGGAGCGAATCTCGTCAAATACGGTATCGTCAACAGCTTCGATATGATCGTTGTTCAGTGTGACTGTTGAAGACGTACCTGCGTCGCAACGCTGTCAACTTGTAAAAGCGATTATGGTACTACTACTTACTACTGCTGACCAGCGTACCTAGAATAGGCAAGGCGCGCTTATCACGGGTGTGCCAAGTGTCCCGTGCGACCACAATTACGGTCATTAGAATATCACGGAAGAAACATACAAGGAACGGTACAGGGGGAATTGATAGCTCCGAGGTCCTAACAGGGAGGCCCAACTTCTCGGGAGCTGAGGTCCCGCGGGCGGCCGGCACAGATACATGAGTTACGTAGAGCGATGCAGGGGGATGCAGAGAGATGTGGTCGCGCATAGATGCGGGTCATGGTATGCAGCTGAACACTTGTGTACGTTGCACAGAAGACGCTCTCGCTGAATTTACAGCGCGATTGATCCGTACCTCCCACGGAGCGCCCGTCGGACCTTCCGCTCGTCGTATCCCTTACAGTTTACTCAATTCTTTCAAATCGTGCAAACCATGATCTGGTCGTGGTTCTGTTAACCTAGGTATCTTTCTCTCGATAGTACGTCAGACGACGACTGTCCACCGTGAGTTCAACAACACTCCAAGGCCATATCAACCTGGTTCTCACGGGCCTTCCGCCGGGCTATATGGCGGTGGTACAGACGAGCTAGATATACTTGTGCCGGCCAGAAGTCGTGGCCGGTGTGAACGCCGTGAATAGCTGCTCTCGCTGCTCTCGTACGCTGAGTGTTCCTGATACGAGGACTGAGCGCCTGCTGGTGCGCTTATGCCCGCGCCAAGGTCAGCGTACATCGCCCCGGGAGAGTGTGGATTCTGCGAAGGTAAGTTTCTGGTGATGCGTGGCTTGCGCCGATCGGGGGACCTGATGGTGCCGAAGGTGGGTTGGGGTGACGATGGCAGAGTCCGTGCAGAGTCGGGTAACGGTTCTTGAAGTGGTGGTTGATCCGCGAGAGTGGGTACATGACCAACGAAGCGCATAGCGCTAGATGATGAGCCTGAACTCTGATATAACTCAGGGGAGAGCGCGTTGCGAGAGCCTGTTGCAAACAACGATCAGTTGAGAGGCAATATGTGAGCAAGGCACACGTACCTAGTGACCGATTCTCTTCAGATAGAGCATGAGCACGCAACCTATAGCGCAGGTAGAGAAACATGGCTATCATCGCGACGATAGATACAGCCACCACTCCACCGATTGCGCCGCCAATTACCGCGCCGTTGCTCTGAGAACCGCTCGACCTGCCGTTTACGCCTGGATCCGGGTTTTGCGAGGTGGATGTAGACGTTGAAGATGTATTTTGAGCATTGGTAACCGAGGCGGACGTTTGCGATGACAAGGCTCCTGTCCCAGATGAAGTCGGCACGCCTGAGGTAGAATTGATGGAAGGGTAAAAGCGAATATAGTCGAGCCAGTATGTGTTGGGAGATGTGCCGTTGGTGTTCGTGATCACCAGAGTATGTTCGCTTGCCGGAAGATCCTGTACAGTGAAGTATGGCACTTGGTACCGTAGTTGTGTGACGTTGGAAAAGCCGGCAGCGGTTACGAAGTCGTACATCTCGTATACCTGGCCATCAATGGCGTACGAGGAGGAGGGCCATCCATAGTCAGCGACGTCTCCGACAGCGCCGTAGACGGAGACCGCGGTGCCTGGAAAGTACCTTGACTCCGTGGATATAGCAATGAATGTTGATGTTTGCTTACCTGTAAACTTGAACGTGGCTGTCGCACCCTCGAGGCTCGATACGGCGTGCATGGTATTGTCGTACGCCTGCTGTATGGACCGAGTGACACCCCAGTCATCGGAGAATTGGATGCGATAGTCGTCGTCGTCAACATAGACCCAGCCTTCAAGTGGTGACGCCATACAAGAGTACAGGGGCGAAGACAGCGAGGACAATTGTTGAGTTTGAGGTACAGGAGGCTAGCGCAGGGTTGAATAGGAAGGCAAACGCGGAGCTGACAAAGTGCTCGAGATCGCTGTGCGCTCAAGGGATGAGTCCGTGTGTGAGCGACTCGGATCGATCAAAACGCCAGGGGCAGTGGACGAATGCGCATGGAGAACGTCACGGCAGCGTCAACTCTGTTGGATGGACGCCCATGGCTGCTCATAACATTGGCCCTCAAATGTCCATCAAACGGTGTACTGGTTCAATGTAAGTGGATCCCACCAATTACGCTGAGCACGAATTTGACTTCTGCCGACTCGGCCCATTGATACCAAGAATCTTGCTTCGCACGCTCAAGGTGTCCGCAGCCAGACTGGGCTATTCACGATGTGAATCGCGCTGATATCATAGGGTCACAAGGCCGCCAAAATAACTTACAGATGACGAGATTTTCACGCACATTGGTTGGAATCGCCAATTTTCCGGCCGCGCATTCGGGCGACAATATTGGAGGCCGAATATAGATGCTATGTGAAATGGGTTCATGTGCGCTGAGCTTTGTCAGTTTCCTCTGTACGGAGAATCAAGCATGATCTCGTTTTCAGATCAATCAATGAGGATGCGGAGCACTCCGACGGCGGTGACATACAGTACTCACACTTTCTATTCCCAATATCTGCTTGCGGTAGTCTGGTGGGCACTGCCGATAGGTACGAGCTGAGAACATGATCATGCAGGAAAGTCATGCATGGTGGCGCATTTAGCACAGTCCTCATTGAAATATTGATGCCTCGGAAGGGACCGTTCCCGGTATGTTGACCAGTCCGTCTAGCAGCAGAGACACGTCAAGCACAGACATTATCATAGTGATGGGCGTATTGACGTTGTCGACGCCCAACAATTCCAGCGCGTACTGCGAGGCCTCAGCACTACTGCGAGCAGATCACATGCACGTACCTTGCATGAGCGCATATTCCTGCCGGGTGCTTCCGAAGAAGGAAAGGATTTAAGCCTTCGCATTCGACCGCGCCTCCCGAGACAGAGATACTACGAGGGACATAGAAAACGAGTCCTTTCCGCGAAGCAATACGGAGCATTCATTAGGAGCGGACCTCGAGAGCAATATCGAGTTTGAGATGTGTATCCAGTCTGCGACCAGGGCCATAGTGTGGTGGCGCGTATGGCAACAATTGCAACCTGTCACCACGAGCAGGAAAGGGCTGGGACGTCAGATTCATCGCTTCGCACAATCGGCCGGGATGCTCACTCACCGTAGGAGCAGTTCTAGTGGATGTCATTGTGACCGTCGAGCTGAAGCTCAAGAAATTCGCAACACATGTCATTGGCCGAAGCGCCCATGCTACTGTCAGTTAGTTTCAAACTCCGATTACCGCAGTTACTGAACACAGCCTAGATTTGTACTGCGGCTTGTCACTTCGACAGTTCGGCTCGGACTTACTCCTGGGATCGCGCTCAGGTGCTAAGTATCCGCACCATCAGACTGTATTCAGCAGCTGGAGCTTTTAGCTGGGTTTCTCCCGAGACAACGCGAAAAAGCGTAATGGTATGTATCAGATATCCAAAATACTAAGCAGTCAAATCCAGGGGACGACTAGATGACCCGTATCTTCGTTGACGCATGTAGAGGTATGTCTGACGAAAATTACGATAGTTCTTGTTTAGTATTCAATGTATCCCTCGTTTTCGTTTCGACTCGTCCGTAGTTAGTAGATTGAACGCTTCGTTCTATTCGTACGATAGTTATCTCGATTCGGCGCTTGTAGTAGCGCCCGCGCACTCCCTTGCAGAATTTTCGCTCTCGAGGAGCTCACGTCCGCTCTACCGCGTCCGTGACTCCTCAGGTACGATACACGCTCATTCTACTGTACGTTATCGAGTCTAGGTACTAATTTACGTCCGCTCTACCGCGTCCGTGACTCCTCAGTCCAACTCGTGCGCCAGCTCTCGAATCCGCGCCCTCTCGACTCGTTCGCCTCTCGACTCGCCTTCTCATCTCGTCCCGCTCTCGTCTCGCCTCTCGAATTCTCCCCACTAGCCCCTGCGATCTCACCGTCACCCTCTCGACCACTGCGCATAACCTTCGTGAGGTTATGAGCCCTGCCATGAGCGCTTTCGAGACCTCGGCCGCTAGTGCGGGTGCTAGCTCATCCGATCTTCGCTTTACGAAACTCAACGGCGAGAACTACAATGACTGGGCGATCAACATGAAGGCTACCCTACAGTCGAAGCTTTTATGGCTTCTTGTCGAAGGCAGCGAACCATGTCCTGCGAAGCCTGAGGATTCGCCGCCGACGGATCCTGAAAAACTCAAGGAATGGAAGGCCGCACAGAAGGAGTACATGGAGTGGACTCTTCGGGACCATGCTGCGCAAGGTACAATGCTAGTCGCTGCCGATCGTTCCGCACAGGCGCACGTCAGTACCTGCACCACTGCGAAAGCCATGTGGGATCTGTTGAACTAGACACGCATTAGGCGCTGACTAATAGCAGGCTAGTAAGCGGGAATGGACACGAGGCTACCAGTCTCATGGAGAAAGTTCCGGATACTGTGGCTGAGGTACTACGTAGTATGACATCGTACTATACAGTATTACATCATAGCCTCTATGTACATGTATATAAGACCGCTCTGTAGGAGCAGTCCAATAAGTCGCTCTATAACCTTCAATCCCTACGTGTGCCTCTATTCAGAGCTCTACAGGTAAGTGAGCTTGTGGGGCTTTCCACTGCGTAACAAGCCCTGCTCAACAGGTTATGAGCCCTGGTTGATGCTCGGATCTGCGCCTGGCAAGGCTGCGATCCTGATGCTCCCAGCTCAGCTCAGCTGGTTGATGCCAAAGCCTGTGCCTGGCAAGGCCTCGCTGATGCGCACCCAGAGATACCTGGATATCGCCCTAATGGGGCTTGATGTCGCGGAGCACAGTGTGCGCCATGTTGGCTGCACCTTGTCCGCTAGAGCCTAGGGAGTGTTCAGCATTGCTGCCCTTGGCGCCGTCATGGCTGCCTTGTTGTGCGCATGGACAAATGCTGACATTCTGTCTCTACAGACTCCCTCAACGCCATCATGTCCAACTCGCTCACTCAGCTCGTTCCCGTCCTTGACGGTTCGAACTACCCTCAGTGGGNTTGATCTGATGAAGGCTTACCTTCAGCAGCAGGAGGTTTGGCTT